>OMNR01036477.1:0-14557 GCA_900303205.1 Mora moro
CAAACACACTCACAAACACCCAAAAAAACACACAAACACCCAAACGCACGCACACGCACACACACACACACACACACACACACACACACACACACACACACACACACACACACACACACACACACACACACACACACACACACACACACACACACACACACACACACACACACACACACACACACACACACACACACACACACGCACACACACACACACACACACACACACACACACACACACACACACACCCTACATGCAAGTGTGTCCTGCTCAGCCTGGTCTTGCTCAGCTATCCTAGCGGTGACTTCTTCAACAGGGCGCTCTTTCAAAGGTTCGTCTCCTGTTGTCAACATGGTTCCTGGTTCTGAAGTCTCTTGGATGGTGGGGGCAGTCTCTGGGGGGCTATGGTGATGGCATTCTTCACAATGTTCTAGAAAAACACAAACAAAACATGACATGTATTTATTTCACTCTTACATGCAACTGGGTGTTCTAGTGTGTCTGTCAACACTGGCTATAAATACAGCAAAAGGGGAGGAGCTAACCATGTGATTATGTTATTATGATTGTGTTAAGAAGGGGAGGGGCTAACCATGTTATTATGTTATTATGATTGTGTTTTCATCTCCCATGCAGGCTGCAATTATTAAAGCCTCGTTCACACTGCAAGGCCCACATTTTTTTGCTCACATGTGACTCAACAGCACAATCTGATCTTTTCAATTCTGATTTGGGCCACTGTCATATGTGGTCCTGAATTACGGTCTGATTTTTTGCAATACAACCTCAGTCTGAACGGTCATATCAGAATTCATGTGACTTTTACGTCACTCTAGATCGACATTCATCACAATTCTGCGCTGGTGGGAGTCACTCGGTGAAACAAACATGAAAAACAGTCATCAGTGGAGGGACAGTGATGAAATCTGTTCCAATGAAGCCATTCATGTCACAATCCCATCACTCCTGGCTCCGACTCCACCTCCACACACATCTCCATACACAAGTAGCAGCCATTACGACACAAAAAGCCATCATTAAAAATGTGTCTCTCTTTCTCCTCAACCTCGTTATCATCTGCTCACAAATTGGCTGAATTTAACTGCACATCAACTTAGAAATGAAAGCGTAAACACTGACGTGGCCTCCATGTTTACTTCCATGTGCTGCATGTGACATCTTTGTTATTGTTGTTTAGTGCATGCGGGTCAGGACTGGGACCAGTTCACACTGAGATCTGATACTGGCCACATTCAACAGCCAAACAAAAAATGGATCTGAGCAATAAATCCGAATTGAGCACTAAGGCTTGCAGTGTGAATGGAGCCTAAGTGGACAGAAGTTGTGAATGTTGTCCAGACAATAATGTTCTGTGCTGCATGCCTATTGCAATAATTTATGATGTTGTTAATAAATGGGTCATTTCTATAGAAGTTTTATCAGTGTTTCCTCACCCACTGAGGAAACACTGATGCTTCAAGTCAAAATATCACCAACCACATGCAAGAATACAACGACTACACCATAACTGATAAGAGTCAATGTTCAAACCAGGTCAGGTAAAGGAAGTAGATGGGAAAAAAGCTATATGGTACAGTAGTGCATGACAGAAAAACAACTCAAGATGAAATTAGTGGCAGTGAAACGACTAAAAATGAAAACCAAGATTACCAGGAAGCAGGAAAAAGTCTGCAACGATGATCACTTTATTATCAGAATAAATAAATAAATGTATTTATCTATTGAGATAATAGGATGAGGGAATAGGATAGGAAGTGAGCAGAACAAAAGGTTAGGACAAATTCGAAGATACAGAGGAAACGGAGGTCACCCATTGGTCAGGTGCCAATGGGTTTGTGGATTCACCTTTGGGTGCAGCTGAATCAGTGTCATGAGGAGCTGGTACAGAAGGAACCTCACTGATAGCGGAGATGATGTGGGATGCCTCTGCTGAAGCCTCTGGAGGGACACATTTCATTATGGGACGGACTACTTTTTCAGTCAGGTCATTTCAATCTGAAGGGTGATGCACCACAATAATGTTTTTTCCGTAGGCCAAAGTGCTGGAAACACTGGGCAAGACACCATCCATCTGCCAGCCTGGTATCCTCTATCTGCATACTTAGTTTCAAGGCCCTGGGTGTTTCTGAAGCAGACTTGTGATTGATTGAATAATGTTTGCTCATTGGCATATTTTGATTTCCTCATAAGTCGGTCATTTTGTATTCAATCAAAATTCTAATTCAAATTCAAAACTGAAAAAGCGGTCGATCCAATGAGCACCACGGGTGGACTAACGATTAGCCAATCCGCGCGACAGGGAGGACCAACGCCGCTGTCAAGCTGTGCACCACAACCAAGGAGGAGTGAGGACAACAACTGCGACCACTATAAACAAGCTAGACGCTGCTATCAGGGCTGTTCTAAATCAATTAAAAGTACCAATTACTTTGAAGGCATTTATTCATCCTAGTTTGTTTTTACTTTGCTCCACTCCGGCAAAACCAGTATTTTGACATGGCTACACATCAGTGTCGACTTAAAATGACGTTGGATTCAGGCAGATACGTTGGTCTCTAGTGATTGGTTAGGAAAATCGAATCCCCCTCCCCCGCAGAAAAGAGAGAGGCAATGTCAGACTGAAGATGGAAATGGAGTGTAACGAGTTGACAATTCTGTCTGGCATATCCATAGAGCATGTGTACCAACTGTGGTGTCATTTGGACTTTCAAATGTTCATCATGAAATAAATAAGGCCTAAAAACCAACTTTCAGAAATGTTCGTCCATCAGAGCAGCAGGTTGAGTTTAACTTTGATTGCAAATGATAGCGCCCCCCATGGGTGAAGTGGTACTAAACTTTTTGGAGACATGGTTACCGGGAATACATATGTAGAACTTTTGAGCACTCAGGGGTTGAGCTATAAGCGTTACCCTATCAGAAAAATAATAATATCCGCTACAAATACAATCATTAATTAAGTCTATTAAAGTTAATGAGTTGCCAGTCTATCAGTATCTAATATATTTTTATTACACCACTGGGCAATATAGATGCTCTGATATATATTAAAAGGATGGTATGGTAAATTAATGGATGGAATTGACAACAGGAAGAAACGTTTTTGAGGAAGTTAAGCTAAGGACATGAGATATGAGATATATAGATATGTTTCCTCAAGGTGGGCGTCCATCTTGAAGCAAGCCTCTTTCCTTATACTCCTCAATGCCCCCAGTGAGGGAGTCTGGACATTCCAATAACAAATACAAGTGACAAGTGAATCCTTATGAGATTGTGTAGTAATCCTTTCCCTATATCTACAGATTCTTTGTGGAATTTTCACAATAACGTAACAAGTATTTATGGAGTAAACATTCAGTTAAAGGTTTTTGACCTTGAAATCAAAAGTAGTTTGCTTGGAATTAATGTCTCCTTTATTAATTAATGTACTGCTCACACTTCTCAGTGTTGTGTCATGGAAGTACGCACCTGAGAATGCAGCCAAATCTAGTGTATTCAATCAATAGTTACTGGACTAAAGGGCTGGGCTTGCTATACGGAATTAGTTAGTTTATACTAACCTTAATTATTGCGCATCTTTCTAGTGTGTTAATTACCCTTACTGCTACCAATGGTAAAGGAAGTAATGAGCTGAAATGATAATATAACAATTATTAAGTAAAATAATGTGGGCTACTCCATTTAAAATCACACACACACATTTTGTCCTGCCTCAGTATATTAATACAATTTAATACAAATATGCCGTCCCATGTTGAGTATGAAAAACTGAAAATGTCCCTTTACGGCAAATTCTGAACAGATAAAAAAGGTGCGATGAATTTGTGATTCATTGCGATTAACTATGGACAATCATGCGATCAAGTATTTTAATCGTTTGACAGCCCTAATAATAAGCTAACAACCCAGATATACCTTCTATGTTCTGAGCAGGGCTCATCTCTGTTGGAAGTTCCGCATTTTTCATTTTCTTTGCTTTAGTCTTGGATGACTTGGGCTCCTCTACCATCATGGAAGGTGGCTGGGTCAACTCCAGCTGTACAAAATGTACCAAACAAGCAATTAGTTAAGAGGTAAGGCTTTCCAGTTTATCTCCTTGAGCTAAAATAATTCCAGGAATACAACAACCCGAGTTTGTGTTACTCGTCTGCCTGGTGACATTCTGGTGGCTGCCTGGCCTTACATTCACTGTAGACTTCCAGAGAATAAGTGCAACCCTGCTGCTGTATGCAGAAGTTTGTTTGTATAAGCAGTAGAAAAGCATTTTTGTTTCATTTTGGATGGGTTTTGTTTGTACAACCGGCAATTCCAACAAATAAGATAAATTACAAATAATAATCCTACATGTTAATCACTAATTATCAGTACTAGTGACAATCTAGCAAAGCATTTTCGTAATGCCTAAATGTATATGCTATGTTTTTACAAGGTCCCTCCATTCCCTTGATATCATAATGTAATCGCTTTCAAATACACCGTGAGCAAATAGCATATATTTGTACCTGTTTGTTGGTTGGAGTGGCATCCGAGTAGAAACTAGGCCCTAAAGCTACTCCAAACAACCGGTCAGAGTATGGAACATTCTTCTCCACAGTGGCCCGGAATTTTGGGTCCCATTTAGCATACAGGACCGTACCTCCAATTCCACCTCCTAATGAAACCAAGCCTGCTGCAACTATCTTAGCAGCTGAACCACTGCAGAAGAAATGAAGAAAAATACATCAGGGAGGAAAATGTAGATGACAACATCTGAAAATACGCAGTGTAAAAATGAATCAATTAACTGAATCAAGACATTGTGGCCCAGGTGAATGGAGCAGCCAAAGCAGTCTGCAAAATTAACTCATTCAGTCAAAATGACTTTGTTGTTTACTTAAATGTTATGCCTAAGGGTGTTCTGGTGACTAACAAAAATCAAATTAATTATAAGGCCTTAAATGGGATTACATAGCCTATATATTTCACACCGTAACAAATTAACATATTCTATTTAAGGGGTCGAGGTGTGCTTGTGTAAGGGGTTACCCAGTATTTCCTTCTGTGTAGGGTCGAGAATGTTGAAGATTAATCGGGGGACCTCTTTGGCAGAGACGTCTCTGAGGATGGAGAAACACAAATTGTAAGGATTCTGCATAGAAAACCAAATTAACGTGCTATAAAATGTGCTGAATACATGAATGGTAAGATCATGTGTTAATTTTAATTTCCAAAATATTTCCATTTTTTCAATTTTTTTATGCATGAGTCCTCTGGAAATTATCTGTCAGATAATTTAACATTAATTTCTTCTAGAGCTCAATTCAACGTTGCTTCTATTTGTGTATTCATCATGTATTTTATTAAAAACTCAGTATTCAGATACAATTCCATGGCCAAACCATCCAATGGAATAATATTTTTTCTATAACATCTGCATACACAGCTAAGGAAAGACAGAAAGATATGAATGTGATCCGTCCATTTGCATCAGAAGGAGGGTGGGGTAATGTGAGGAAACCGTTATTAGCACATGTTGGGGTTTACGTGGTTCACAACAACATGTGAGTCAATGACTTCATACATGGTTTCGTTGTTGTTGTTTTTTTAAATCTTTAGTCGGTTGTATTTGCGGATATTTGATTAGGCCTAATTTGTATTGTGGCACCAGTGACCATTTTATCAGTGACCCCTGATCGCACCAAGCTAATGTAAAAAGAAGATCCTTTGCTGTGTATTCTGTAATCGGACAAAGACATAAATTCGGGAACGGCGTAGGTTTAATCGACAACAAACATCAAGGTATTTATATCTGTGTAAAACCTCAGGCCTTTGGACAAGGCTTCGTGTCATTGAATGACGTTTGACAAGCTAGCAAGCAACAATTAAGCTAACGTGTTTACACAGAAAATCAATTACTTACCCACGCTGCAGCATTAGCTGCTGTTACACTGACGCGTAGCATTGTTTACGCCTTTCAATGTGATTATGTTATGTGTTCAATTGCTTAAGATGGATATATCATTTGCAACCTTTAGGACACTGCGTCCAGAGGGGGACACAGCCACACACGCATGCGCAAATAAATATGTCAAAGCGGCGTCACCATGGGCGGCGTCACCATGGGCGGCGTCACCATGACGTCACCATGGGCGGCGTCACCATGGCGTCACCATGGGCGTCACAGGTATTTGCGTATTTCGAGAAGGAAAATGTTCTCTGTTAACTTTAAATTATATTTAACATTTTATCCATTGTAAAATGCTAAATGTGTATTATTTAAAGTAAGACAGTTCCCCCTGCAGTTCCCCTGTGGGCCGGCAGGTGGTACCCCGTCTGGCCGGCAGGGGGAGCTATATCACAACCCGAGGCAGTGCTCTTGTAAACAGCTCATGATCACTTTGCAGGTTTTTTGAGTTTATGTGCAGAGTTGCATTCTTTGGTTATCGAGTAGAACATCTAATTAAACACTTGATTGGACACGCAGCATGGATTAAAGGTAACACTAAAAACATTCACACTTTAATCAAATGACAAAGTTGATTTTGGACTGGTTCAGATCTTTTGATCAGACGTTATTTACAGTAGGCTATCCATGTTGACGTAATGTTGCTATCTTCAGGGTCTCACTACTGGACTAATTCGTTATATCAGTAAGGGATAAGGGTCGTGTAATGTTTAGCATTTGCCCAAAAACGCTTGTGACGTTGTCATCGAAATAGTTGCCTGATATAGTAGTTACTAGTTGTGTGCAAGCCACTGCTACGCTAACAAATGTAGAGCTAGCATTGCAGACGTTCACTGCGATAAAACCAAACCTTCCTGGGATTTGGAACAATCAGATTGGTCTTCCCTGTACCTGTCACAGCTGTTATGTTTCAAACCCACGTTTATGATATTCGTCACAAAATAAATGAAAAAGGGAACGAAGCTATTGTTTAGCTTGGCAGGTTAGCTAGACAGGAAGACACGACTGTCCTCAGATGCCTTTGTGACGCGAGACGCTCTCTGCTGTATGTCACAGCATGTAGGACCTGGGACATTACCTTTACCTTTACCGGGACATTACCTTTACCTTTACCTTTACTGGGACATTACCTTCACCTTCTGTCCATCGTCCAGGTTCATGTTATCTGAGACTCGGTCTCCTTTCAGCCTCGCTACATTCTAGATGGCTAGATATGTGTTGTGTATGTTTTTAAAACCCAGTGTTCTTGGCTAAATGGCATGTTATAGATCATACCCAGTAGCCTTTGCATCTATTGGTCATTAGTGCTAATACGTGCGAACAAATGCCACTCAGTTTTACGCACAAGCAAGTGACAAGTGACATCACTAAAAAGCCAACTCAACTTCGTTTGCTGCTCGCAATGTGGTTTGATTTCAGCAGTTGTTTAGTTTAGCACCTGGGAATATGGTGGCCGTAGTGTTGACTGGTAGTATTTTGTTGTTATTGTAGGTAAAATACAAATCTAATGATATGTTTAAATTATAAAGTAGATATACATATTGAGAGACATTGGCTCTATTCATTTATATCTGTTGAACCTTCGATCAACTTGTTTACGTCCTCTAGCTAAAGGGGATGGGTCCTCGGAGAAAGTCGACTAAGACTCAGCTTGTTGGGTCAAGCAGTGCTCATGAGCTGTTCCTGAGACAAGATGAGCCTAAAGACTACATCAATGAGCTCTCGCATGAGGTCCTTTGTCACATATTCAGGTAAATTTGAGTAATGTTCAGAATTTTCACGTCTTCTATATTTTCTGATTAATTTTGTTCTGGTTTAACCTGCTGTGTCTTAATGTCATTGTGATTTTTGCCCCCTATTGCTTTACTTGTATGTGTGTAGGTACCTACCCATGAAGGACATAATGTGCATGGAGTGTCTATCCAGAAAGCTTCGAGAGGCAGTCACTCTGTACCTTCGTGTGGTCAAAGTGATGGATCTCTGTGCCAGCCACTGGTGGGAGTACATGCCTTCAGGCAAGTGCTGCTACTACAACTTACTAATACCAGTATTGGCTAATACTCATGTTACCATCACACTAAAGTAAATGTATAAATATGGTTTCTAAATACAGGCACAAATGGGCCCACAATTGTCATGATATACATTAAATATATCATATTATATAATAATATAATAATAATGTAATAATCTTGTTAATTAATTGTGTTAATTGATAAGATTAGTTCATATAATGAACACATCAGACACATAGTCAGATCTAGCTGACCTTTTAAGATTTTCTGCAGGATAACCCATCATTTTAAAGTAACGGATGATGATGACAAAATGGAAAATAACCAATGTCACAATCCATATTCCTCCAAAGTTTTGTCCCACACTAATAATTAGCTGTCTTAGTTGGAAACCCCTGCATATGATCAAAATAAGATGTGCTCTGAAAGCTACTTCATGTTGTCTTAAAAGGGAACACTCCTATTCCCTTGATGTCATTTTTCAGTTTTATGATTTGTAGATACCTATGCAAAATATTTGCATATATTTGATATATTTAGCTAGATGTTTTATGCACAATCATACATTCCCATAAATAATCAGCAATACATTTTTTTTATATCTCTTATAGGTTTCAATGACGGCAGCTTCCTTTTCTTGTTAAAAAAGATGCCAGACTTGGAGCAGCTCTATGGCCTCCATCCTCGCTATTTGGAGAGGAGGCGAGTAAGAGGCTATGAGGCTTTTAGTATTCCCGGTGTGTTGGAGGCACTACAAGCCTGTCCAAATCTTCTGGTAAATAAAATACAATTTATCTATAACATGAATGGGTAAATATTTTCTGCTCGGCCAGTAGAATAAAATTGTTAGAATATAACTGATAAATGCTTGTCAAAAAGACAATGTTTAATACAGAAATCTGACCTAAACAAGTAACTAGTTTACTGTGGTGGACTATAACCAACTTAACTGGGGAATTGCCATGTTTTTTTTAAGCATGAAGTAACATTTTGATGGGCTTGATTTAAAAATAATAATAATAATTTACTATTTACTAATCTCAATTGGCCATTGCGTTACTCTCTAGATGTTTACATGCTTCTTTGCAGAAGCATGTTTCAGTTCTTGCTTTGCAATTTTCAGTTGTTACAAGATAGAATGAAGGTAAGAATCTAAAATATCATAATCTAAAAGTATCCTTCTCTAGTGATATTAATAATCATACTTTATTTACATACTTACCAATGCATTAAAATCTCTACTCTGAAGTACCGATTTTGATTGGTCAAATATAATGCGCTAAAATATGAACTCTTATCTTGTAATAGGGTGTAGAGACCTCCCACCTGGAACTGGTAGAGGCCATATGGAACTACATGCCACAGGTCCACATACTGGGAAAATTTCGCAACCGAAATGGTGCATTCCCCATTCCTGCCGAGAACAAACTGGCAATCCCTATAACTGCCAAGATTCAGACGCTGCACCTTGTGGGTGAGTTGTAGAATACAGTCAACAAGTTGACATTCACAAATTCTAATGACAACTATTCTGATGCTTATGCAATAATTCTGTTGTTTGGATTTAGGAGACCTGTTACATCAATCTGCATCAAAAGTACTTTCATTTCTCCTTTGTTACACAGTCCACACATGTTTGCAGTGGAAAGTCTTTCTATCCATTGATCCAATGGGATGTATTTCGAACAAATGTACTTGTAAGTCGCTTTGGATAAAAGCGTCTGCTAAATGCCCTAAATGTAAATGTATGCATTGCGTCTACATGTCACCTTCTGATGCTTCCTGGTCAGCAGATAAAGCTTTAGCGATGCAGCAGATAAAGCTTTAGCGATGCAGCAGATGATACTCGGGTTGTGAACGTTTTTTTTATTATATTCTTTTTTTATTTGTATTTTTTTTCCTAGGTGTAAATGTCCCAGAGATTCCCTGCGTGTCTATGCTGCGCCACCTCTACCTGAAATGGGTGCGTCTCACCAAACCGCAACCATTTAAAGATTTCCTGTGTGTGAGCCTTCGAACGTTTGTGATGCGCAACTGTGCCGGGCCGACCAACTCTCTCAAGTATGTTCCTCTCGTGACTGGCCTGGCGTCAGCTCGCAACCTGGAGCAGCTAGAGCTGGTGAGAGTCCCGTTCCTGGGAGGGCTGATTCAGCATGTGGTAGAAGACAGCTGGAGATCAGGTAGGGCTTATTTGTGTTTTTGTGAGTTATGTCTTGTTGAGGTTACCTTTTTTAAAATATCTTAAGATATCATTTAGGGCGCTTTCAGACCTAGTTCCTTTGGATCGCTTGTTCTGAACCCTGGAGCGCTATCCTCCCTAGTTCGGTTTGTTTGGACATTAAAGCAGCAATCAGACTCGGACTGGTGGGTTGGACCGAATCGCTCTCATGGATGTATTGTGTATTATCATGTATTACAGAGAATTGGTAATGCATAATAATACATCCAAATTCCGTGTTTTTTCGGGAAAACAGTGACACAACTCCCAACCAACTAAACTTTTCTGACCAATTATGACATAGTTTGCTCACGTGTGGTGTTTGTTTACACATTTTCCTCTTTTAAATATTGCTGTTTGAACACAAACCTAACTGTCATGTTCTCCACGTATGTCCTATACGTTTTAACTAGCAGCGTCTCCATACAAAGTCACCCAAGACTGCTCTTCAGACATCAGGTTTATTTATAAGAAAGGGTGAAACAAAGAAACAATCACCATATTACCTACATGTAAAAACAACAACATATTGTTATATACAACTAGCAACAAACTGAACACAACTCAATCAATGTATATACAACATTACTTTAGTTACAGCCAAATAATCAAATAAACCAGGTAATTACGCATTGAAAATGAAATGGCAATGTAAACAAATGCATGTAAAAACTATTTCAATGAGAGCTGGCCATATTGATTAAATTGGTCATCTTAAACATCATACTTACAATGAAATACAACAAATACAAAACAAATATGAAATAAATACAAAAGAAGAATCGATCTTGCATACCAACAATGCAAACGAAGGCATGGAATGCTGTAGATGGCTGTGGATTGCATGTGAAGTGCATAAAGTGCCTAAACGTGAGTTACTTTGTTTGTGTTGAATTAAATTACTTCCCACATAATACGCAAGGTCATGTGATTACGCGACCATGTGAGGTTGCATTACTCACTAAAGGGTGCAAATTCAACAATAATGCCATTAACAGCAACTAGGGGGCGGCAAAGCCAACAAAACACAGTCATAGAACAAAACACTAACTAGATGTGTGAAAATGCGATTTTTTAAATGTATTTTCTGTCAGTGTATCTAAATAGAAAGGTTACTGATGTTTTTATTTATATAACCCTTAATCACAGTTACAGTCTCAAAGGGCTTTACAGGCCACATGTTATGACTCCCCCTAACCCTAAGCCTCTAAAGGGCAAGACAATCAAAACAAAGGTTAAGTAAGATAAGTTAATTATATTAGTTAAAGATAATAAGTTGGTTCTGTAATCTAAACATTTTTTGTTATACCTGTGTTATTTTATGTACACGTGTGCAATTTTGATGAAATGTTACTGAAATCTGTGATTTCTAACTAGGTTAGTGTTTTCTGCATGGTCAAATCTATCATCCCACAAACATAACAACTTGTCTGAATCTGGATGTGGGAATGTCTCTGTACTTATTGGCTGTACTTGACACTGTACAGACCTATGGTACTAATCACAAGATGTTACTTCTCCCATACTGCCTTTACACAAAACTAGACTGTGTAAACACTTAAAATCTGAGCAGCACATTGTTTTCCTCCTAATTGACCAAGCTAGCAGATGGCATGTCTAGGGCCTGTGCTTTTCCATGATGCCAATCCAAACACAATAATGTCACAACATTACACACACAAACAAGAACTGCTACTTCAACATTGCCCACTTTGCAAAGACACTAAAAAGGGAGCTGAACCCACACCTCCCTTCAATGTGCTAATGTTGCACAGGATCAAACTATTTTGGATAGAATAAGACATATGTATTCCTCCTAGTTGGCCAAGTGTGTGTATATATACCAATGATAGTTTCCCCTGTTATATTGTAAACTATAATACTTTTGAGTATACAACTTTTTAGAATATTGTTGAACATGCTATTGTGTAGTTTCATGTGGTAGGTTAGGTGTACCGTTAACAACGTAATTTGTTTTTGACTTGCAGGGGGGTTTAGAAATCTACACACCATAGTATTTGGAGCGTGTAAGAATGCACTAGAAGTGGACCTTGGCTACCTCATCATCACTGCTGCTCGCAGGTAGGTAGAACATTTCAATGCAAAATGAACAGAATTTGATGTGGAGTTTGTGGTTCAGTAGTATTCTATCCACTGTTGAATCTTATTAGGCTTCATGAGGTTCGCATCCAGCCTTCTCTCACCAAAGACGGAGTATTCTCAGCTCTTAAGATGGCTGAACTGGAGTTTCCTCAGTTCGAGACACTGCACCTGGGATACGTTGACGAGTTCCTCCTGCAATGTTGGTTTTTATTGTTACTTTATTACCTTTTTTTTTTTACAGTGTACTTAAGATATGGGAATCGACCAGCAAACTTCATTGAACATCTACTGACCTAATTATTCTATATGTTCAACCCCTGATTTACTACCCATGGAACTTTGATGAACTTTTGACTTTTTCCAGGTAAGATGAACCACTCTGAGCTCGTGAAGTATGGTTTAGCTGATGTTGTGGAGAACCCTGGAATCATCACAGATATCGGCATGAAGGCTGTCAATGAGGTGTTTACCAATATTAAGTATCTGCTGATCTACAACTGCCCGCATCTGCACAACCCTCACCACTGGATCACAGGTAACTCATGGATGCACAGGGATGCACAGTGATAGACTTGCCTCTTGAGCAGTTGTTGTTTACAGGTGCTTCTTTCTTTCTTTCTTTCTTTCTTTCATTTTCATTCACCTTGTTTCATTGCATTGTACTTTTTCCCCTCATTTGACCTCAGATCAGTCTAGATGGAGCCGTCTTGTTGATTTGACTCTTGTACGCTGTCATGCCATCAAGTTGGATTCCTTCTCCCAGTTTATAGAATTATTGCCAAGTCTGGAGTTTATCTGCCTCGACCAGATGTTCAGAGAACCTCCCAAGGTACACACACACACACACACACACACACACACACACACACACACAGACTCGTGCATATAATGTATACACCTTCCAAACAAACCAAAATAGTTAGTCATAAAATACCTAATATAGTCTTATGATAGGCATTGAATCGACTCTTTCGAAGGATCTTCATCTTTGGGGCTTTTCCATACACATGTGCTGGCTTGGCCTGACTGTGTTTGACTTGGTGCGTCAGCCCATGACAACAGGGCTACCTGTTTGAAGGTGTTCTTCTACTGATGAATGTGTTTGACTTGGTGCGTCAGCCCATGACAACAGGGCTACCTGTTTGAAGGTGTTCTTCTACTGATGACGTGTTTGTCTTGAGTCCTCTTTAGCCCTGTTTACTATTGCACTGTGCAACGCTTGTTTTTTTACGAATACACGGTCCAAATCTCAACGAGTACTTGTGTACTCATTTTGTAGGTGCTTTTTTTGCACACATTGGTGCATTGGCACACAATTCTGCGATAGTTTCCACCAATGTACACGTATGGAAAGTCAGTTGAACCTGTGTTTGATACAGTCTATTACGTGTGTTACATTCACACCGGACCTGCACTGCCAACACAGTTTTACCTGCTTTTTACTGTTTGTCATTTGAAACTGTTTGGAAAAGAGCTGGCAGGTGATTGGATGAACCATCTATCTATCACCACGGCCGTAGCTGCCAGTAGTTCCTCATAGGACGCTGTTTGGTCTGAACCGCTTGTGGTTCGGCCACAAGCGGATAACTTGAAGCCTGGCAAGATGGATTCTCTCGCAAATCCAGTTGCCTCGCAACTTCTAAACAGCGATTTTAATGTTGCATCCATTGGGAACATTTTGAAAGGTGAGACGTATCTGTTTGACACGTGTCAGCAGAGATGCTGACACGGTGACATCATGACTGTTTGTCGTGTATGTTGTCATGACTGTTTGTTTTTATACAGTCATGTATAAAATATGACCTCAATAACGCCATACGTGGTGATTGACCATAAATGTATTTTGGGAAATCAGGTGACTTCACTCTGGGCTGAAGTTCAAGGGTGCACATCTCACTAGTGATATTTCTAAACATCTCAATCCAAATGGCTGTAGTAAACTTCCTCTGTGGAGAACGGGCTGAGACACTTGTGAAAACACTTTCTGTAAACAGATGAGTTTTTGAATCTAGAGACAATCTAGATTTCAGAACGGTTGTAGAATCTAGATATTTATCTTCGTAAACGGGGCCATTTAGTTTTTTATTTATGTTATTATGTTATTATGTATCCATATCTATGATTACATTTTTGTCCTTGTCCTTATTATGATGATTAATGTTTGCTTTTTGCAACTGTGTGTGTGTGTGTGTGTGTGTGTGTGTGTGTGTGTGTGTGTGTGTGTGTGTGTGTGTGTGTGTGTGTGTGTGTGTG
>OMNR01036479.1:0-14583 GCA_900303205.1 Mora moro
TGAATATAATAAAAACATATATCATATAATATGTCAATAAGAATATATGAATTGATTCATTCATAATAAATCAACAAATGATTAATTGATGAGGCTATAAAGGAGCTAGATGACGGGTTAAGAGCGGACCAGGCGACTCACCGGCCAGGTAGAAGGGCTGCGGGGGGCTGACGGAGAGGCCGGTGGGCTCCGGGCGGACCGCCGGGCAGGACGGCTCCTCCGCGTCATCCTGAGGGCTCGGACTCCGGTGCAGGGGAGACGGGCCCACCGGGGAAGGTCCAGAGGAAGAGTCCGGACTGCACTGGACCGGCTCCGACCGCTCGTCTGTTTGTAGAACAGTCGAAGTCAACAACTTCTCTTATTAAAAACGGGTTTTTTCTCCCCTCCCCCCCTCAAAAAAACAAACCAGAAAACGTTTTGCGCAGGCCTACATAATGTGTTTCTGTATTACTGGGGCAGAGGGGTACACTTGTTGGTCTATTCTGCTTCATGCAAACACGTTTAGATCGGGTTTTAGGTCTAAAAGTTTTAGCCTACAAAAATGTTTTCCCTGAAGCCCTACAGGTGGCTTTAGGCTTTAGGCCTGGCGTGAAATAAATACAATTACAATTAGATAAGTCGCCTACATTTTAATATAAAGTGTGCGTTGTGCGCCACATATGAGCGGTGTGGCCCTCACCTGAGTGCGGGGGCCCCCGGGGCCCCTCGTCGTAACATCTGTGCACGTTATAAGACGCGCACTTTTTCTTCTTCACCAAAAACGACCGCGGCATGTTGCGTCTTCTACAACACATCAAAACACCCAAACATGTCCTTTAAGTATACGATAAGCATGTGACAGCCTACTGTAAACATGTATGAACATTAGGTGCCGATGGTAAATAGGCGCACCTATTAGTCTTACCATGGAGTTACACAAAAGGCTATGTTATTCAAGTTAAAATAACAGTAAAAACATAATGTTTGTTATGTTAAATGTTCAGCGAACATAAAATTCGTTTAAAACCAGCATTAAACGTAAAAAAAACAAAAAAGCGAAACGTGTTGAGTTGTTTTAGGCCAACTTACCTTTCTTTTTGAATCAAATAAAAGAAGTTATAATCGAGCACGATGTTCTCCAGAAAGGTTTGGGGAGCGCAAGACGCGTGTTGTTAAATCCAATCCCGAAATTCAAAAACCAAACCACAGTAAGTCATCGCACTTGTGGCCCCTCGTCTCCCCTCCCTGATTTTCAATCAGATAATTTGCGCTGGAATCTGACTGTGGTTTCAGCCAATGAGGGCCACCGAGCGGGGCGCATTTGCGTAAGACAACAGATGTCCCTGGAAGTTATAGGACATACTTAACCTGCTCAGAAGATAGCCACTAAAGACACGTCTCGGATAAAAAAATACAATGTAAACAATACATGGATAGAGTTAGGGTCTAAAAGCTATTATTTACTGAATTAAGGTCCGGAATTTAATTGATCATGAATAATACAATTCTTTGGGTAAACTAGGCTATAATAGGCCTCACTAATACGCGCTGATGTCAGGTGACTATGTGGGCTATCAGTTCAAATCAAAAAACCGAACAACAAACCGTGTTTGGTTTTCAGGATTTATAGTGGGCTATGCCTTTTGCAACTACTGCTGTGCGCGGTGAGATTGCTGCGCTGCGGTGTGAGGTTTAGATAGGGGCCTCGCCGAGGGGCCGAGGAGCCTCCATAGACACACACCGCACCAGTCCCGGGGATTAACCATGTTGGTTTACACCTGGCTGCTTGTTTGTGCCACTTGGACTCGTGTTCGCGTCGCAGGCGGCGTAATGTTATCCAGGAAAGGGAGGGACTGTTCAAGTGGTTTTGTTTTTCTGTCCAAATAGTAAATTGTAGCGCAGTGGTCACCTGTCAATTCATAATGGTTTGATGAAGTGGTGTCTGACTGTTTTAAATGGCGGTTGATGGTTGCTGGTTTTTCCGGGTTTGTCATAAAACTATGAGACTAAACATGGTTGATCCACGTACACGCAGGCCTCGAATCCGTATATTTTCAGGGAACACAATTGTTGTTGAGATATAATAAAACTATATATGGGAAATCAACCAAGGATGTATGCCTGGCCATTACATTATCAATACACGCAAAACGTTATATCAATTAGAAGAATTATAATTAGAAAATGTAAGATGTCAAAACAAACTTGTGTCAGGAGGTAAGTTTCGGAGGTTAACAAAGTGTCATTTGACGGGCGATGGGGACACCTAGTGGTGGTTGTAGTGCATCGCGTCCTGCGGCGGCGGAGGGCCGCTGGGCCTCAGCCGGCTTCACTCAGAGCCTGGAGATCATCTGCAACCGGAGTGTGTTGGAGGACAGAAGATTTAGACCCAGGGTCACAAGGGCAACATCATGTAGCAACATGGCCGACACACATACACAACGATCGGCAGGAAGGGAGAGGACAGAGAAAGATGTAAAACGGCCATATTTTAAATTTATATAATTGAAAAAAAAATTGTTCGTTACATGAAGTAGGCTATTTGTTGTATTGTAAAGACGATAAATAACAGACTCCAAACTGAAATCAGAATGATTATATGGTTAAATTGTCATAATGTAGGGCAGTGATTCTCAACTGGTCTTTGAGCGGGTCGCAGAACATCTGCCAAACCTTCATCTTTAGAAAGAAGCCCATGAATTAACTCATGTTTCAATGTTACTTCATGTTTCACTGGCTTACTGTTTAATTGAGTTTAGCCCCAATTGTTGCAGCTTTTTGTTCGCTCCATGTTTTTAACAGTACATGAAAACATTGATTACTGCAATATTGGTAAATACATTTTTATTTTTGGGTTGTGACTTAATAACTAATGACACATGTGGATCCTGAGGACCAGTTGAGGACCACTGATGTGGGGTATGTAGGCCTTTTCTAAAATATGAGGGTTCTGATATCCTAAGGGATAATATAAGCTATGTGTTAACATTTTTTTGGCTGCAGTGCTCGCTATTGCAGTCAAGAACAACAGCGAAACAAATTATGTTGTTCATGATTCACATAACAACTATGTAGGCTATCTGCATATCTGACAATCAGTCAGCTGGTTAACTCGTTGTCTGGAATATATGATATACAATATATATCTGGAAATAATGAGCTGAACTACAACTTCATATCCACTAGAGGTCACCAATTCGACTCCGACTTCACATTCATATCGACGCGTTCCACGGACCTGCCTCCGGTCGAACATCACCGCCTTGGGTAGGCCCACTTACCTGAAGCATGTGGCCCACTTACCTGAAGCATGTGGCCCACTTACCTGAAGCATGTGGACATGTTGGAGGTTGGGTTGACCACCTGTGGGCGCCTCTGGTCTTCGTGTCCCAGACACTCACACACAGCCTTCAGTGAAGCGGCCCTGGTTGAAGCTTTGAAGTGATCTGCTGCGGACCGAAGTGACCACCTGGTGACTGGAGTAACTGCGCCGCTTGGTGGTCAATTGGCAGCACTGCAGCTGTGACTGCCACACGAACTCCAGCTATTTTTTTTAAACTTTTGTCTTTACGCTAAAAAGAAAAGTCAAAGGAAAGGTGTTACCCTCAAAGGAAAGGTGTTACCCTCAGGTGTGCGTGTATTTGCGGCCTGGTGGTAGCTGTTTACACGCAGGAGGGGCCCCTCAGGGACCGCGTCCCAGGACTGCTGTGGTGCTGAGGACGGCCGAAAAGGTGAAATGAGCGTCCGACGCCGACCGCCGACAGTCGCAGAGATGAAAGGTGGTAGACGTGAGATGACGTGTTTATTTGATCAATAATAACGCAATGTATAACATTTGTATTATAGTTGCACTGTGTTTGACCTTATGCAGAGTACAATGGGGAGGAGAATGGATCAATGGACCTTTCCGGAGGTAAGTAAACGTTATAGGCTGTGGTCAGTTGGTGAACTTGTTTTAAGATGTGAACTAAAGTCGAAACATTATAGTGGCGGTGTTAGTATTAATGAATTAGTATTACTGTGCAGTAAGAGGACGGGGTTTCACTTAGGGACCATCAATATGTTACTGTTTGAATGACACAAAACCATTGTTATGTTCAATACCTTCGTGCTGACTTATTAGTGAAAATTCTGATTAAAATGTTTTACTAAATTGGTCTCATGTAGCACACCTATTTTGATTGGTAATTAATAAGTTATTTATTTTACATACATATTTGAATAGAAATGTCACATGACCCAGTGACTCCAAATCAATACCAGATATTATTACTACATTGGACAAATAGGACAAACCTCTTTCTATTGGATTTTAGTGCTTCTTCTATTTTAAATTAATATTTTAATGGCAATGTATCGTTTCACCGTCACTCACCTAAGAGGTTAGGGGTCTGTTTACATCTGACGTTATTTTGGTGTAATGATGCTCTTCTGATGAGGGTGCCAGTATTTAGACCTGTGTGTTTTGTTGTTATAGTTTAATGTTCTGGTAACCAGAGACCCCATCGTAATAACAAGCAACAACTGTTAGTGACACCACTGTTTTAGTGCAACATGTTAGTTAGAACAACTGAGAATGCATTATTTCAGAACAATAGTAATAATGATCATTGGTTTCGTGTTTAGCTACAACACATAAAACAATAGTTGAAAGAAAAATAGGGCCAAGAAAAGTGTTAAAATGTGGTGTTGAATGGGAAGTGTTCGGCCTAAATCATGTATCAATCTTGTAAAATGTTATGATTGGATTTAGCATGCGTGTCACTTGTTCAACTGACCTGAGTTCTGTTGAATACACCGATTACATTAGTGGCCATGTAAACACAATCATCAGTATGTTCATCACTTACTGAGAAAGTGACTATAAGCTGTTTGTATAACTGGACTACGCTGTGAGTGAGTAAGGAGACGGACGGCAGCGTTTTGGATGAGTTTCAGCCTCGTCTCTTGTTGTTTTCCTGTTCTGTTTCCAGATCCTGCAGATGACGTTGGTGAAATCCTCCAGAACATCGTGAGGACCCAAGGGGTCTCCAACACACAGAAGATGAAACATCTGCACAACTTCATCAAGGTTCGAAACAAAAACCAGGCAATAATAATAATAATAATAATAATAATAATAATAATGAGGCTTTATCGTTTCATGAATATCATCTTGAATGGGGCTCCTTGTGCCTCAGCTTCTCTGCAGCGTGGGCCATCTGGAGGACGAGCTGGGGTTTACACACGAGGAGATCATCATTTGGTGACTATTTGGAGATATCTGCATGTTGATAACATTTCCGTTCATTTTTTTGTTCCATTTTGTACATTTTGAGTTTTGTACAGTTAAAGGTACATTTTTCTTCAGTTTTGTCCAATTAAAAGTACAATTTTGTACAGTCAAAGGTAACATTTCCATGTCCATCTAAACTCAACATTTTCTTCAGTTTGTTACTCAAAACTGACAAAACAAATTAAAGAAAACGTGGTCTTCCTGACAATCTTTTCGTTGTAATTTGTCCTCTCTCAGCGTGCGGGTGTCCCTGCTCAGTGACTCCTCGGAGGTGCGTGCGGCAGGGCTTAGAGCCGTGCGCTACCTGATCACGGACAGCAGCGTTCTGGACAAGGTCCTGGCACTTCAGGTGGACTACCTGATCGCCAGGTGACAGACATTAATCTAAAGTCTGATGTGTGAGACGATACCGTTACTACTATTGAGTCATTTAGCAGACGCTTTTATCCAAAGCGATTTCGAGTGAGTTCAGAGACGAGACATCGTTATGATATATATACTAGGAGGTAGGGAATCTAGCTCTAGCGTGCCTCAGACTATACACTTTTTGATTGATGTTGTATTTCTGGTGGTATTTGCAGGTGTATAGACATTCAGGACAGCAATAAGGCTGAGAAAACACAGGCTCTCAGGCTGGTTCGAAGGGTAAGATCTCACACGAATACTGCAGTTGGTTTAAGTCGAGAATAAGTTTCACGTTTTGAGTCTGTTTGAATTTTCACTTGACGCGGACGACCGTACAGATGATGGCGGTGAACGCCTCGGTCTTCCCCTCATCCGCCGCCAACTGCCTGGTGGCCGTGGGGAACGAGGGCTCGCAGGAGGGGGACGACATGGTGCGGCCCTGCATCGCCATCATCTGTGAACTTTGTGAGTGAACGCAAACACCGACGACCTGCTCCATCGTCGTCTGTCTCTGATCCACCTCAACTGTCCGTACTGTTTATATGTATATGTATTTCTTGCATTTAAATGACTCACTACTCATATTGTGTATATAGTTGTATTTTGCGTATATTTATTATTTGTGTTTTTTTACTCTAATTTACATTTTTGTATCCCTTTTTAAATTCCTATTACTGTGGTGTGCTTTCTGTGGGAACACCCACATTTCCCATCTAGGATTGATGAAGTACATCTTAAAAGGCAACAGATCATGTGATCTTTTACAGCCTTAAAGAACCCGGCAGTGGTTGCCCAGAGCGGCGGTCTGAGTGCCATCTTGAAGAACGTGATCGACTGTCGGCTGAACTGCATGAACGAATCGCTGATGGCCACCGTCCTCCACCTCCTCAACCACCCCGACACGCGGCAGTTTGTCCGCCCCGACGTAGAGCTGGAGGTGCCGATTAACTCGGACACACACAGCAAACTCAATGAGACGAGAGGATCACCTTCATTTATTGATTTATAAATTTTTTTACAAAACCCTACGCGAGAAATATCACACTTATAACTCATCACATGTTATGGTGGAACCTGCTCACCAAATACAATTATTCTCCACGTTCCACCAACCAGGAACGATGACGTAGTTTTGTTTCAAACGTTTGTGTTATTCTTTGTATTTTAACAGGGCTTGATCTGTAACTCATCAACGTTGGAAATGAGGACTACATTACGTTATTTAATCCGTTGCAATTGTTTACATTGTTCTGTTGTTCCCAGCAAATCCTGGCCCCGTACACTGACTTCCACTACAGACTGACCCCTGACGCAGACGAGGAGCAACTCAAGTCAGTTCGCTTGGAAAATCCAACTCCTTTAACCAGCCCTCTCAGTGTTGATGTAGTTGTCATGGATCATATTTTTGCTTATTTTTTGGTCTAACAGAGACGCTCGGTTCCTGGCTAGCAAGATGTCAATAATTGCCTCGTTTCGCTCTTGGTCAGGTAATAAAAAAAAAAGAAAATGATTAATTTTTTCATTTCTACATGTGCTCTTACGGGGTTTGTTTTTGGACTCATTTTGTCTGTGCTAATTGTGTTCAACCTCACTTGTTAATTAACCGTTAATGTTTGGGTTTGAGTACGGTAAGACATTCGTTAACCCAAGTTTTCCTTGGATTCCAATATATTTTGAACTTACTTAAAACGTATTAAAGAAATCCTGGAATAACGATGGATATTTCAAAGTATGACCAGTATGCCCTTGTTCCCTCTGCAGGCATCATTAACCTGTGTAAGTCAGGTAACTCTGGGATCCAGTCTCTCATTGACCTGCTGTGTATACCAAACACCGAGGTGAGGGTAAGTGTTCAGAGCAACGTAACAGTGGCCTGCATTTACAGACGGCTGAAGGGCACCGCCGTGTAACCTTGCATTCAATGATAGCTCCGTAAGAGGCAGACACCGTTTTCTTTGGGGGAATGTTGTTTTTAGAGCAACGTTCGACGTTAAAGACATCGTGATGTTTCTTTCTGAGCGCAGTGAAAACATGATATCAAATTATCAGTTGAAACAACAGTTATGTCGGCCGTCAGACGTCGCCACCGAACCCAGTTTCAGTTTTTTTGGCCGTACATTGTTGAATAGCTGCATAATGTAACTGGAATTTAGCTAACGCGGTAAAAAAAATTTGCTAACACAAAAATTCAAAAAAGTTAAAGAAAACTCATTATCCCGACAGAGAGGCTTGTTAGATGTGATCTACAACATCTTCTTTCTGGACACACCCGTCAAGACAACAGACTTCACAGAAGCACTGATCAGTGTTGGTGGGTACCGAGAATTAGCTTTCACCCAACTTTGTTGCTCGTTTCGACATATATCAACAATACCAAGGTCTGAGGAGTTTCCATTGACATGGGTACTTTTAATGTGTAGACCCTGGTAGATATCAGGAGAGCTGGAGACTAACTGACGGTTTCATTGTCTCTGAGGCTCTGGTCCTTCTTCCACAACGTTCCCGCTCGAGGTATTAAACATTCATATTCTCTCTCTCTAGTCGTTATTTGAAAAACCTTTTGAATGTGTATGTTTTTCTTTCTCAGGCCAAACCTGATAGACAACTACCTGGCTTTCCTACTGTCGGCCTTCATCCACAGCAGACTTCTGGAGGTGAAAGAGCAGTACAGTAATTCTTCAGCCCTGTCTTCAAATGTGTGTTTTTCTCTCTAAGTGTTGTGTATCTCTCCCCTCCAGGGTCTGGCTGAGTTGATCACCAGCAGTGATGACTTCATAGCAATACAAGCCACAGTCCTACTGGGACAACTGCTCAATATGGTAGTCTCTCTCTCTCTCTCTCTCTCTCTCTCTCTCTCTCTCTCTCTCTCCCCTCTCTCTCTCTCTCTCTCTCTCTCTCTCTGTCTGTCTCTCTCTCCTCTCTCTCTCCCTCTTTCTCTGTCTCTCTCTCCCTCTCTGTCTGTCTGTCTTTATGTGTGCTGTCTCCCTCTGTTGCCAGGCCAACAGTATCCTTCCTCACTGCCACAGCCACCACCTCCACTGCCTGCCCAGCCTCATGAACATGGCCGCCTCCTCCGACGTCCCTCGGGAACACAGACAGTGAGTGGAGGCCCGTCCACGCCCGGTCTGAATGTACATGTCTATCAACTCTTAACCTTAACCTTAACTCTTAACCTCTAACCCTTATTCAGAATACTAGTTAGTTATTGAATATGCGGATATGACTTATCAAGTTTCATCATAATAGAAGATAAGTGGATTATATTCGAAGCAATCTTGGCTATCGTCTGATGGCGGCCTCTGGGGGGCGAGGGCCAAAGCCTGCTCAACCGTGATTGGTCAATACTACTCGGACTACAAACGGACTACAAATGGAAACCAGAACGCTTCCGATCCCAAAATTTTGTCCCTTGCCTACAGATTCTGCATATCTGTTTATAGAGATTACGTATATTCATAACATTAGCATTAGCCATATCAAAAATAGTGTTGCAAAGATATTCAATTGTACGTGGACTTGGTCGTTTAGTATCTACAGCAGTGGTTTCCCAGCTGATCTTAAGAATCAGTCCACCGTGAGGTCTGGTGACAGTTTGAAGTTTCCTTGACCTTCCAGACAGGCTCGTGCAGCGGTGACCCGCCTCGGGCGCTTCCACGAGAGGAAGAAGCAGGGGGCCTCGCCTCACAGCCTCTACCTGGACCACGTGCTCCACAAGGCAGCCGGGGCAGCGGCTCCACCCCACGGGTCTCCGGACCTCCACCTGAGACCCCCCCAGAGAGAGAGAGACATGTTTCCCATGAAGGTAAGGTAGGGGTTAGGGGGGGCCTACAGGTGGGCTGTAGACATGGGGAGGGGAGTCCAGTACCCTTTAGTTAGCTATCTTTGGTTAGCAACCTTTTGGCTAGGTTAGCACCCTGGCTCGGGTCTATTAGCACTGCCTTGCTGGTTGCGCGTGGGATGTTCTGAGGCTGCTTGTATTGGCAACATGGACCCTGTGTTTGTGTTGATCCTGAGGACAATGAGGATGCTCTGCTGGGGAACCTGAGGGACAGCCACGTCCTCAACCACGACAAGATCACCGACTGGAACTGGGAACTGGTGCAAACTATTCTGAAGGTGGCGCAGATGGTTTAAGAGTATTAATAACATAATAAACACAATAATAATAATCGGTGTCTTCAGAGGTAGAACGCAGAGCGGCTGGAATAGAACGTAAAGGAACAGTCCTTCTACTCTGATAATACTACGATTAATACTAATAATCATTTATTTTTGTAACAAAATATAAATTGTCTTCATATTTGATCGTTTAAAGGGCGTTTAATCGTCTCATCGCAATTAATTTAGACTATAAAACTGAGTATCACCATAAGTTGAAATCTTCATTTCATGGCGATACGATACCATTCGAAGACGATAGGCGATAATATTGAATTACTGCCCTGCCCGATGTTCTTCTATATAGTCTTCTACATTCTATATTTCTATTTCTATATTTGTGCCACTTGTAAATGTTTTTCCTGTTTTGCCTTCTGTTCTGTTTTTTTTTATTTTTATCTTTAGTGGCCAAATGTTAAACTGCAAAGCAATAGGGATGAACAAATACACAAGTAAGTATAAACAAGTTGCACTCCTCAGGTATTTATGAAACCCCTGATCATGCATGTCATTAAGGAGCAGGTAGAGGTTCGGCCCCAGGGCCTCTTGCTCAAGGGCACCTGCCGGTCGGCTGCGGTCGTCGGGGAGTGAACCCAGCAGCCGGGGGGGTCGACTGTGCTAACCGCTACACTACATTATCTTGCCCGTTTGTTGTTGTTGTCTTTTCCCCTTTAGGTTTGTGAGGAGACTCCTGTGGTTCTTCATGCCCAGCAGCAAGCTGTTTGCCTCCATGAAACCAGACCACCCCCAGGCCAGGCAGACCGCGGTGGTCGGCTGTGAGCTCATCGAGTTTCTCCTGGACTCTGAGGAGGTCGGTGTATTTAAAGTGTTCTTCATCTTGGTCAGTGGTGGGGAAGTAACTACACCTTTGAGGTACATGTACTTTACTTGAGTATTTCTATTTTCTGCTACCTTATACTAATATTGTGCTTTTTACTCCACTACATTTACTTTGCAGATTCAAATTACCAATACAAAATATAATCAATAAATACATTGTACTATTATATAAATAATAAGTCCGGCCCTTGTATTCCTAAAACGATTCCTTTAGTTTTATTCAAATAACTTGGTATCTTCCTACTTCCCTCTTCTGTGAAACCCCTCCCAGGAAGGCGACGTCTATCTAGAGGCCCTGGTGAAAGACATCGTCCAATGGCTGCACTCCTCCACCAAGCCCAAAGCTGACAGCAGCAGCAGTGGTCTCCATGGCAACGGGCTACACCTGACCTCACTGAGTCAGTACTACTTCCTGTTCCTGGGAACCCTGTCTGCTCATCGCCATGGCGTCAAGGTGCTGGAGAATGGCAGCGTCTATCAGTGGTCAGTTGGTTTTTGGGGGTTTTCATTATTAATCAAATATTACTATTATTATTATTATTATTATTATTATTATTATTATTATTCTCTCAACCACCTTTTAGATTGATAGTCAACCCCTCTCCAGTCAAAGAAAGTGATTAAACGAACGAATCGGATGTAAGCGAACCTTTTACCACTAAATGGTCATCAAGACCTTTCTTGGACCACCTCACATGTAAACGGTATAAGAATAGATAAATACTCACACAGTGGCTGCAGCGCCCCCTTTGTACACAGTTGTTACTGCAAGAAGGCCGTGGCCAGCAGGACACAGTGGACAGCAGGACACAGTGGCCAGCAGGACACAGTGGCCAGCAGGACACAGTGGCCAGCAGGACACAGTGGACAGCAGGACACAGTGGCCAGCAGGACACTGTGGCCAGCAGGACACTGTGGCCAGCAGGACACAGTGGACAGAAGAAGTCAGCAACGCTGCTCCTGCTCCCAGTGTGTTTATTTAGAAATGAACACAAAACATCAGTGGAAAACATTACAATGGAAAACATATGTTGGAATGCACAAAGCAACCCTATTTTTGAAATAATAACAAGCCACAATGCTATATTTACTGAACATTATTTAGAATCTATTTATTTTTAATTATCTATATTATTTTTTCTATTATTGTAAGTTTGACTATTTCAAGAATACAATCCCACGTACCGCCTGCAATGTATGCATACCACAGGTTGAAAAACACTGATCTAATGTACTAATCTATACCAGTTACAGTGTCATTATTATTAAAACGCACTCGCGTTCTTGTGCTGTTTTGTTATTCCGTTTCTCTTCTGTATTTTCGTTTCTCAGTTTTCTTGTGAAGCACCTCGTGAACTTTGTTGAAAGAGACAGAGGTGGTGTTTACATGAAGTCTCAGTTCATTTCCAGAGCACACCTTTCCTCTCCTGGTTCATCCCAGTGGACGAGCCGCGGGTCTGACCAGCGTGTGGCTGTGTACCGCCTGTCTCCCCTGCAGCCTGCTGCACCTGTGCACGCAGAGGAACCAGGAGCATGTGGTGAAGCTCACCGTGTCCGCGCTGGACTTCAGCCGAGACGGCCTGGCCCGGGTCATCCTGTCCAAGGTCCTCATCGCCGCCACGGACGTAAGAACCTCCTGCTGCCGGGACATGATCACGGCCCGCCGGTTGACCCCGCCCCCTTTTTGATTGACAAGACTTCTTGGTCCTCGGCCATCTTGGTTTTGAACGCTGTTATAGGTGGAGCCATCGTTTGTCGCGTTGTTTTGCGGATGACTTCTCCCTGCTCCTTCCAGAGCTGCCGGCTGTATGCCACCAGGCACCTGCGGGTTTTGCTGAGGGCCAACGCAGAGTTCTTCAGTAACTGGGGCGTGGAGCTGCTGGTGACGCAGCTCTACGACCGGAACCAGGCGGTTCTGCGGGAGGCCCTGGACGTCCTGGACGAGGCTTGTGAAGACAAGGTCAGGGGTTACCATCGATGAGCCTATATCCCAATACTTTTGTTCCAAATTATTTGAAATGAGGAATGAATAAAGATTAAAATTAATAAAAAATGTATTTTAATTCTTAAGACGTTCCCTCTCCTGAGCTCAATGAAAGTCATAGTTTGCCCATTTGTTGTTGTGTAACACATGGTGTGGTTAACGACGTGTGTGTTTGTGGTTCTCCAGGCCAACCTCCACACGTTGGTGGAGTTGAAACCAGCTCTCACACACCTTGGAGACAAGGGCCAACTGCTGCTCCTCAGGTCGATACCGTTAAGAACTATTACGAGACGCGACTCCAAGTACTAACTACAAGCTACTTGCCAACTAACTACACCATGGAGCTCACCAAGAACTACTAATAACAATACAGAAAACAGAATAAACAATATGTTGTTTTCATTGTCCTTTTATGCACATACTATATTAATATATAAGATAAGGTTTTCATATTAATTCAGAGAAAAGACATGATAAGAATATATGCACTGAACATACTGTAAGATGCTTTGGATCAAAGTGTCCACCAACAAAATGGCATATATTCAAACCAAACTCTGAAATAAGATATGACCATTACTCCCAGATGAGAAATGAGGGTAAAATGCTCATATTTCAGGTATTTCAACTTTAAACTAGCCTGGTATCAACCTGGTATCACTCACGTTTCCATCTTCAGTCATGACATCGCCTCCACTCTAACCGAGCAGAAGTTAAAACACACTGCGATGAATAAAAGCCTTCCAAGTCATCGGTACTTTTGATGGGCTTTAGAACAGCCTGGGTAGCAGCTAGAGGCCGCCATTGTTGTTGTTTCTGCTCCTTGGTTTTCTGACGCACAGCTTGACGACGCTTGACGACAGCTTGACAAACGGCTTGACAACCGTGTTCGTCCCGCCCGTGGCGCTGATTGGATAAGTTTGCATGTCACGACGCCAGACCTGAATCAGTCCACTCGGTGGAGTGGGCAGATCCCAAGGTCTGGACCCAGGCAAGCTTTAAAAGGTCTTCTCTGCCGTCTGCAGGTTTCTGTCCATTCCAAAGGGGTTCTCCTACCTCCAGGAGAGGGGGTACATCGCTGAAGAGCTCAACAGATGGCACAAGGTGTGCTTTCACCTGAACTCTGAATCTGACATTTGCAAGACTACCCCTAATAACTCTGTGTTACTCATGTTTCCCTCTGTCTCTCTCTGTGTGTGTGTGTGTGTGTGTGTGTGTGTGTGTGTGTGTGTGTGTGTGTGTGTGTGTGTGTGTGTGTGTGTGTGTGTCTGTGTGTCTGTGTGTATGTCTGTGTCTGTGTGTTTCCACTGCAGGTATGTAACTGAGATTCTGGGTGGGGAATCCTATGTTTCCTGCTCAGTGATACTGCCTGCCCTCTGCCACCTGCATCGTGTAATGGAAGCCTCTGATGATGACCCTGCATATCTGGTGAAGTTTAAAACAGCATTCAAGGAAGAACGAACCTCCCGTCAAGAAAACAGTACCAACAATGAATGGCTCAAGATTGCAACAGCGCTGGATCCACGTTTCAAAGACTTGAAGAGCCTCCCCAAGAGTGACAGAGAAGGGGTGTGGACCACACTTGGAAGACTGCTGCATGAACAGTCAACCCCTCCACAGACTTCTGAAGATGGGCCACCCAAGAAGAAAATTAGCCTTTTACAGATGGGCTCAGATTCAGAATCAGATGAAGAGGTGCTACCTGACAGTCATATACAGGTACAGAGCAGAGCCTAGCATTAGTATGCAGGACTGTCCCTTGGAGTGGTGGTCAGCTCATTCAGGAGCCCATGACAAGCTGGCACTGCTGGCTCGCAAATATCTCGCCACTCCTGCAACCACCGTTCCGTGTGAGAGACTGTTCTCAGTCGCAGGTAACATTGTACATAAGAAGCGGTCAGCTCTACTCTCCGGTAATGTAAACAAGTTAGTCTGTCTCAGC
>OMNR01036480.1:0-13137 GCA_900303205.1 Mora moro
GGGGGGGAGGTCAGAGGTTTACGGCCTTTTAGCCTGCGAGGGGGAGGGGCGCCACAAACATCGCTAGCAGTTGAATACCCCCCTCAACCCACCCAACATCTGCTGAGTGAGGCTGGCGTTCAACCATACCCGGACCCATATGACATGGGCGTGGACCGGCGGGCTATGGTGAGCAGCTTAACGTTGGGAAACAGCAAAGCAAAAAAAAAAAACAGGCTCTTGTTCGGTTAGCGTCGTTCATCTCTGTGTGTGGGTTTAGTGATGTCGCGTGTTACGGTTGGAAAAACATGGGTTATTAAAAACTTCATGACTCAACAGTTCATGTAAACACACTAGCTTAGTCCGGACACACGGGGCTCCGCCGGTTCAGCGCGTTATCAGATGATGGTGTCATGTCTCACACTGGGTTCAAATACTGTGGTGAAGCTTTTGCACCTTCACCAGAGGTTAAAAAACATGAGTGTGTGTGTGTGTGTGTGTGTGTGTGTGTGTGTGTGTGTGTGTGTGTAATGTGGTTTGCATGATGTTTGTTCAGGGTGTTTGTATATGGTCACATATCAACGTAAAGGATATCACATAATTGATTAAAGCAATTGAGGTGAACACTAAACAAGCAACTAACATGACGACCCTCTCTCGAAGAAGAACCTATGAATATTGGTGTTGTGTTTATGAGATTGTCGTACGAGTGGTAGGCCTACGTTATTTAGATGTTACACTAGTGCAGACTAGACTATTACAGTAGGATGATGTATCTCATTTAAGGTCAAGGATCCGGCTGGGAGGATTTCATTAAGGCTATGCGTATAAGCTTTGTGGCCGAGTACAAAGAATAGATCATAGAATTATAAATGCAAAATCATTCACGGGCTAGCATTCAACCTGCCCGTGTCCTATTATGTTTCTCATGAAACAGACAGTGTTGTATTTAATCCGAAATAAATACGAAATCCGAAATAACAACGGATACACTTAAAAACACTCAGGTCTGGGGGAAAAAGGATGCAACAAGATCTGATGAACGCCCATGCGGTCCACACCCATCTACCCTTCCTCGCAGTCATTGTTTCCATGTCTTGCTACGTTTGGAGAAATATATATATATATAACCAAGGGGGGGGGGAACTGTCAACCATAGAAGCGTTTCTTACCATATTTAGGGTCCGGTGTCTTTTCGTCGGAATCCATTCTCATCAAATGCCACTTCCACGCCGCTGATCGATGTTTAGGACCGGACCGTTACCATGGAAATTTCAAGGGAAAAGCATCAGAAACAGCAGCCGAGTCTCACTCGCCGCCCTCCACAGCGTAGAGCGGGGGCGTGGATGCCAAACCAATGTGCATTCCGATCTGCAGCACAGAGGGGAGACCGGCCAATCAGAAGGGGTTTTGGGGGTGATTGACAGATTTGTTGGCGAATTAAAACTGACGCCGGTGGGCCTTAATTAACCCGCTACTTTGGCTTTGCTAATGTCTTGTTAATAAATAGTGTCTTGGCGACTACGTAATTTGTTTTCGAGCAACCAAGCGTACACCTGCACTGTTAATAGATACAGTAATCGCTCAAACGAAAAAAAAAAAAAAGATATGGCTAGGCCTACAATGGCGATTAATGATTTACAACAACACAACACACGACAATCACAACAACCACAACAAGACTACCCTAACAGTAGCAATGGTATCTTGTTTATATGGCCTAAACGTTATAAAGTAAACAATTGTGCAAGACACATTCATTATCTTCTCTTACTTTGGTATGTATATTTGTAATTTCCAGTGTAGGCCTTCAGTAGGCCTACCTTCAATAAATAACCCAAGCAATATCAAGATGTTTCTTAAGTAGCCTTGAGACAAATAGCTATAATGAATGTACTAATGTAGGCTACACTGTTGTGTATGCTCCAATGAATGGTATCAATATGTTTTTGCAAACATACTATTACGTTTTAACAATGGTTCAATTGTGTTTTACACTTCCCATTTTGATGCGGTCACCTGGTGTATCAAGTCCCAGTTGTACTGCTGTTCTCTCCTAGTATCTACTGTTATCTGCCATCTCCTGTTATCAAACACACTAGGCATTTATAGTATGTAAATAGAATAAATAACACTTTAAGTAACATTAAAGTATGTTTGATGTTTCTTTCGAATGTAAGCTAGTTTGTTTTAGAAAGAGTGATGTGGAATGTACATTGATTTACAATTTAACATTGTCTGTATCATTTACATAGTCATATCCTTGTTGTGTGTATAGGCCATTATAATCAGATTCTTTGTTTTTTTTTGGCTGCCCTAACATCCTTTGGCGAATATAAAAATCAGTTGGAAGTAAATCAGCAACGAAGTATAATATGTACCTATAAAAAAATATATACATATATGTGTGTGTGTGTGTGTGTGTGTGCACTTGGACCCTAAATACCAAACCACTATCCTGCTTGTTTGGGTTGTTATTGCTGTTGTCCAATCAGAAACTAGGTTACGGTGCCGCTTGCCAGAAACCAGCTCATGCTAAAAAGGTTTGCCATTAAGCTGATAGAGATAATTAGGATGCCACCGTTTGGTTTATCTCTGGGAAGACTTAATGATTAGTGGGATTTTATATCCTGCCATTTTCACCCCAGAGATAGTCCAATAATACTAACCATGGGTAGTTTTGAATCCAATAATAATGATTAACCACCAGAGGGCACTAAAGAAATTATTATGGTTTTCCACCCCTCGATGACTATTATGTTTGTTTTTATAGGAACACGCTAATGTATGGGAAGAGCCAGCGCTTCACTGTTGAAAGCTCTCAGCTGAACTGAAGGAGTAACAGTTCAAACTGTTTGCTACCAGTCTACTCACACAAGCATTCATTCTATATATTCACACTATCTTAAAGGACATCTACTGTATCTTCAAGCTTGTATGCATGCTATTTCACCTTATAAATCTAGTTTGAAGTTGAGGTGTTAAGGTTTAAAAGACATTTGAATCACATCTCTCAACTAAGATTAATCATTCAAAAAACAGTACACTTCTTTTAATTTAAAGTTGAAAAATGTATTATAATAAGCAGAATAACTCGGATTCATAGCTGTCCAATGAGCAAACGGCCCAAGAATCCAGAAGATACGTCTAACCGTGAATCAGAACAGAACAGAGACAGTACAGGTAATACATATCGACACTGTGTTCTAAAATATAGTATAATACATTAACAGATGTGTTATTGTTCTGGTGTCTGGCTCAGGGCTAGGCCCTGTCTGAGACTTGCCAGGGCCTTGCTGGCTCCCAGCAGATCATCATTGAGTTTACTGCATCTCTCCAGTATTTCTGATAACTCCTGCAGCTTGGCCTGCATGTCACAACTGTTATCCTCATAGACTGCGTACATGTGTTCCTTCATCTGTTGGCAAAACTCTGTCGCCTGCGGGGAGACTGATACCGATTTATACATGGGATTTGATAATCATGTGATCTTTCAGAAATGCCACTGTTTAACCTGCTATGAATAACATTCAATTGATTAATGGTGACATTTGTGCAAAATGTAACGCATTTTTTATGAAACACACGCAAGGGCAAGAGACACCGAACATTAAAATGAGGTTTTGTCTTAAATAAAAACAACAAAGATACCTTCTCCACTAGCGTTTCTTGAAAACTGTCCATCACCTTCTGATCATTGGCACGGCGGGCGTTGATCTTTGCCACCATGTCCTGAACTCTTATGCTGATGTCATCTATCTTTGAACTATATTTACAAATATGCAAGTACAGTAAATTACATTAAATGTATCTAATTGGGGCAATAAGGCCAAGAAAACGTAAGGGGTTACACTTTTGTCAAACTCTGCCATGAGTGAAACTCAATGTTTAATCCACCCAACTGATTGGTGCTGCCACATGAAGACTGCTCTCGTGATGAACCATGGTCTGTACCTAGGCCTTCATTCTGACCAGTGGTCAAGTACAAGACAAAAGGAAAAAGACCATTAAGAAATTTGGATGAGTGAAAAAAAAAAATCAAATCAAAGTCTTACTAGCCTACTACCTGCATATCGTCATGTCTAGGTTGAGATGAAGATGAGGATGAGTGTGAGGTAGAGGGTGTCTCATCAAAGAAGTCCATTTGTTAAATCTCGAAAACTCCTGGTCCTGGAGAAATGAAACACACATTATTACATATTGCTCGAATAGTTCGTTGAAGGAATACATTTACTTTGCTTTGTTGATGCTAATATTATTATTATTATTATTATTATTATTATTAAGTCATTAAATGGCCCGACACATTTTACACACAGGCCTTGTATTCTTCTGTTACGTATGCTAGCTTAACACGGTGCTAGCCACATATTTAACTCGTAAAGCAGCTAGACCTACTAAACGAAAAACAAAAATAATATTACCAGAAATTAAATATGCTTCCGTTTAATTCGAGAGTATTACTTTATTTGATTTAATTAAATTGTAATTATGCCTTAATATCCGCTAAATGATCAATTAACGTTAAGCAGGCTAACGGTAACTGTGGCCTGGAGGTCTCCACCGCTGGCTGCTCCCGCGCTCATGTTCCTCACCTGTGGAGCAGCGCTTCAGTTTGGTTTAAACTCCTCCCACCGCCCGCCTCAGGCCACGCGCTGTGCCGGCGACCCTGTGGATCATGCTGTGGATTATTTCAGCACCGTGGACAGTCACCACAGAGCCTTCCGCTCCGGGCCAGAAGACAGCAGAGGTTTAAAATACCACGGTCACGTTCTGGCAGTGGACTAGCGGCTGATGCGTTTTGTTTTGGACCGGGACAATGTGGTAAGTGAATTGTTGCTGTGATCTTATTAGGCCTATTTGGTAAAGTTATTTATTGTTATGGTCTTAACTGCTGTGCTGTAATCATTGTATTGTCGATTTCCAAAAATAAAATGTGTGCCTCACATGATTTTAATTTAACAACTGAAAAAGTAGGGTATTAGCACAGTAGGACCTATTCTAGGTCTATTCACCTGAATGTGATTTTACAAAGCCTAATATGATGAACTGTTTCTTTCTAAATTCGAGGTATGGTGCCCTCCCCAGTCGACAAATCAAACGGGAAGTAATGGATTAACAAAATTACAGTGCGAGGAGGATTGCAGTGGGGGATAGGCCTAGTTTGTTGGAATGATGGCCAGTTTCAACTACACAGAGAACCGAGGACTGTCATTGCACATGTTGGTGCACAGTGTGGAGCCTCTGTACAAGCAATACAAGCCTCCATCGAGGGACATTATCCAGCTACCCAAATCAGTCATCTACCTCTTTGTGGCTGCTCTGGTTGTGGTGGCTGTGGCGTATGCTATAGTGGGTCATCTGATCAAGGACCTTATGCTCGACATTACAGGTAAAGTGACCCTTTTTCCTGGAGGTCGTTGTGTTGGCTTAGCAAAATTCAGAGATCCAATGTGAAAAGTCAAACCAATGAATATGGAGTGTTAAATAATGACTGCCAGTATACCACCATGACCGATGGCAATAGTATCCCTCACAAGTTGCTCCGTTCTCCCCAGACTGCCTGCTGGGCCCCGCCGAAGACGAGCGCAAGAAAGACACTGAAGTGGACAGAGTGGTCCTTCAACCCCTTCCCGTTGCCCACTCCCACCCAAATGCCTTCCACGTCTGGGACCAGGACGATGTCATCATCCCCATAATCTCACACTCAGGCGATAGCCCTCAAACCGGCCCTCTTCTGGCCGCCATCCCGTACATCCCTTCGTTTTTCCCCTCCGCCATACACATCCCCAGTCCTCCCTATAACCAGCCCGTCCTCAGGGAAAGTGAGGCGTGAAACTGAAGGGACCACCTAGAGACGCCCTGGGTGAACCAGTATACCAGTGCCCAGGTATTCCTTCGTGAAATTCTTTTGAGCTAATGAACGCTACGCACAAGCCTAAATTACACAGGTCACAAGGACAAGTATTTGTAGCCGTACATCATGTCTTCTGTTAGTTGTTTTGTTCCTGCTATGTTTTGGCTTTCACCTTTAGTGGATTGGTTTTGGTTTTAGCATTTTTATGGAATGTTGCTTTGAGAGCATTTGGAAAATGGACTGGTTTCTTGGGAAATAACGAAGGAAAGGGCCCTGCGTAGAGCTAAACATTTTATACAGATTGGATCGAATTGGAATGAATGTGTAATGCGTGAGGCCAAAAGCCAATGCGTGGGGATTGGTTTGACGTTGGTTGGAGAGTAACCAGGTAAACCCTCCTCTTCCTTCTAATCCAAGACAGACGCCACAGCTACTTGGCTCAAGATCTCTGCCTTGGCATTTCTGTTCTTCTTTTTCTTTTTGTTGTTACTGAGCGATGCGTGATGTTGAGAAGCAGTCCAGAGTGGATGATATACGGGGTATGCTTGAAAAGGTGCAATTTGTGCCGAGTTTGGTTCAACAATTCTCCCTATTGTACTCAAATGGCATGATAATACTATATTGTTTATTTGGATATGGGCTATTGACAGTCGAAGTGTGCCGTTCTGATTCCGTTCTGACTTACTTCATGTTTTTTTTTTACACACAAATGGGACAAAGTCAGTGTAGTTTTATTCCCCCGCATGGTTCAATTCAGACACATTTTCAAGGTGCACCGAAACACATAAAAGGCACAAAACAAATACAACCTTAAAACAGACAATCATCCTTGTTCAGTGTGTTATTTAGAATTTGTTTTTTGAAGAAAGGACATTTTCTTGTGTCTTTTGACACAGTGAGGGGAAACTTCAGTTGCTGAGCCATCGCAATCTATTCGCGGAGCACGAATGTCAGGGGCGGGATTAGGGCGAGAAGATTACCCACGCTGCTTAGCTTTTAATACAGCGTCCTTTTATATTACTTTTGAGCCAGGGAATTAGATGATCAGAGAGCAGCGGGTCAGTCAGCTGACGACCCTCATCAGCTGACCTGGGTCCAGAGATTAACTGACAGGAAATTGATTTCTATGTAGGATAAATGTTTTTTTATATTTTCCATTAGTCCAACATCAGGAAGGGGAAGAACTCATTGTATGTTTCTTAATGTGTTGTTCCCATGGTGATGTAAAGTGTCTTTGAGTCTCTTAAAAAGCGCTATACAAATTTAATGTATTATTATTAAAATTATTATTATAAGTTATAATACGTTTCAGTACGTTACAGATCAGTGGACAGGCCAAATATTCTATACATCGAAAAATGGGATCTGCGGACATTTAACAGGGAGTACTCCCAAGTGCTTCAAGGACAGTTTGTTAATTGTATTTCCTCAGCCACCCTAATGCCATCAGTGACACCCACATCCTTGGCAAGAGATTGTCCTAGCCAGTAAAGAAGGCTTAATGCTGAGCCTAGTAATGACATTAGAATGGCCGGGGAAGTGAAACATAAGCTTCCGGAATGTAATACCATGATTTGGATCTCATCCTTTATAGCACACATGATCAAACTGCACCCACTGTATAGTGAATCAGTTCATGATTATTTTGGGAAACAAAGTTAGAATTTTGCAGACACATTTCAAGGTCGGTATAATGGAATTGGATAATCAACCAAATATGACTTATCCTGGGCATGCGGTGACTGTATGGCAAGAAGCACCACTAACAGAGCGACTGGGACTGAGCCTTACTCTAAAACCATGGTCTCACTCTGCACTGCGTCCAATCAGCCCTCCATCACCGGCCTCTGGGATAATCCCTGTGGGACACATGGGATTATGGAATTGCAATTTTAGGACATTTTATGTCAGGTGGAAAGCTATGGCCAAAATTGTACACCTGAATATCAACATGAATGTCAATTTCTACCAATGTCTGGAGATAATAGATGTGCACTCATCTTCTATCGGCATGTTTTGTTGGTTTTTTACCATGTCTAGTTTCAATGCCATCAGCAAAATTGGTCTAAAGTCACTGATTGGCTATTGCACAGGAAGCCTGATTACAAAAACCTAAACACAACTCGTGTTAAAAAAGTAGTTGTACAGCAGTGAACCCTGCCACACACCACCCAAGTGGCTTTGCTGGGCTCCTCCGACGACCAGGATACAGGTAGATGTTCGTACACACCAGTTTATTGGAGATTTGGCAAGATGTTACAGCCAGAGCAGGTGTCAAGTGATGACATGTCAGAGCTCTCTCCCCAAGTGTGTGTGTGTGTGTGGCGGTGGCTGGTTTAACCTGCATGCCTTGATTACTCTCATGCACCACAGGTGTGCAGCCTCAGCCAGCTCCACAGTCTAATCAGCCTGACTCAGAGGTGAGGCTGCTTAAACCAGCAAGCAACACACACACAATCGTGTACTGTATTGCATAAAAGTTGTGCTTATCACCCTGTCAAGGTACTGAGAAAGAATGACTTGACATTTGAATAGAAAGGTCTCACTCTGATTCCAATTGGAATATAAATTAAATTATAGCTACAGTCCATCCTGTGTACCCTTTAATCCAGTTTCTTACACTACATTATGCAAGCTGGACATTTTCTAAATGCATATACAACCTCCACATTGCGTAGACATCGCTTGAGTCATCCATAGACTTGAAACCAACCAGTTAATTTTTTTACCCGACCTTGCGTCAATGCAGTGCTCAGAGTGGGAGGGACTCCGTCTAGACACTGGTTCCAATACAAGCCCAGTCCTCAGTCTGACCCCATGTGACGCCGGTAAAGACTGTAACCCATCCTTATTGGATCAGGACAGCAGCTGCCGCGTCAACTGCCAATGAACCCTACAAGGGCAGGACTTTGTTATACTCTATCCTAGGTCAAAGTATTCATTGTATATTTTTTAATTTGATGCAGAACAGGATGCATACAAAAAAAAAAGCAGCATGTTGCCAACCATTTCATTAAAATAATGCACAAATGATTAATGCATGAATTACATGCACGAGGGAAGGTGCTGCGAGAGTCTGCAATTTTAGCCTTCTGCACCATCAGAGTTTATCCTGCCAAGTGGCACTTGTGCAGGCTTATCCTGTTGGTTCCCTTCACCTGAGAAATCCAGTACTGTACAACACGTCGGCGTACATGACACGCTAGGAGACTCCTTTGTTCAACAAGTATATGCTCACTAATGCAAATCTGGTACTCGGCCTTCAGGCTTAAAATAAAATTAAAAAAAACATATTTACCACATGAGCTGAAGACAGTAGACACAATGTACATCACATCTTTCATGTTTTATTAGATCTACATTAAATTATATATTTTTTTAAAAACAAATCAATTTTAACCAAACAATTCTGCATTAAAACCACATACAAGTTGCTAGGATACATCAATAGCAAAGTTGAAAAATAAACTTCCAAACCCTGTAGAGCCCCAGTTCTCACGCTCACTGCCGCAAGGCCGCTCCAGTGACACGTTCCCACGGCGGGGCTAGTCTAGGTCCCGCCGAGGCAGGACCGTGCGGTACAGGGAAGTACCTTTAGCCTGGAAGTACGTTATGACCATCTCGTCCTTGGTGACCTCGCCATGGACAAAGCCACCCAGCGTCGAGGCCTGACCAGTGAAGAACTTGATGGCCTCCTTGGGAACATGGTGCCAGTGACGGGTGTCAGGGTCCAGGAAGTTCCCAGCGCCACTGACCACGTAGCCGACGTCACTTTCTTTGATGTACTGCGAGGTAATGGGTGGGCAAAATGAACCATGGGACATACTGGAGAGAGACTAGCCCAGGGGTTCCCCAACCCTTCATCAGGCCTCACCTGGAGGCACTTTGTGCAGTAAAATACAGTCTCATTACCATATACACAAATGCAATTCACATTGCTCCATGTATGTTTGCTAAAGTATTCTCCTCCCCCACCCCACAATTTCCCTTCAAACAAACTCAATCAAATGTTAAACAGAAAAGGCATGCGTGTTACTTCATTACTTTATAGTCATCGCACAACCCACTTGGCCCCCCTGCTGCGACCCAGTCTCAACCCAGTTTGAAGACAACCAACCTGGAGATTGTGGTCATGGCCACAAAAGTAGGCAGTGGCGTTGTGCTTCACCAGCAGGGGGCGGAGCCTCTGCAGCAGGCATTCGGTGGGGCCGTGCTCAGACACGGACCACACAGGGTAGTGTCCGGCCACCAGGAGGAAGTCGGCCTTTGACTGCTTCATCCGCGACTGCAGCCAGGTCAATTGGCGGTTTGCATCCACAGCGTGCAGGGGTCCCTTGGGCTTCTCGTCTATAAAGTCGTCCGAGTTTCCACACAGCATCACTGTATCCAGCATAATGATGCTCAGGGTCTTATCAGTGTTTGGGATGCGGAAGTTGAGCTCATAGTAGTAATAGGGGAAGCGCCTGAGAAGATTACATGATCGCAAACAGGAAAGAAATAAACCAAAATAAAAGCCTCAAAAGTGAGTAAAGGAGACAGACTGCTAGCTATATGGACCCCTTAAAAGCAACATCTTAATACTTTTAGTCTTTGTTTATGTTTTGAAAGCAACCATCTCACCATCTGCTGGACTTGTGGCTGTACTCAATCTGGGCTCTGACATCTCCAGCATGATCATGATTGCCAGCAAGCACATACCAGGGAATGTTGAGTGACTTGGCTGTATACACAGACTCAAAGGTGTCCTAGGTAAAAAGACAATGAACATTTAGTAGTCATTATTGCATTTTTAAAAAAAGTCACCAAAAAGTGGAGAAAAATAGGTCAGTAGGATGCGTGGACCGACCTTAAACCTAGGAGAATCCACGCTGTCCACACCAGTGTAGTAGAAGTTATCGCCGAGGGCCAGAACAAAGTCCGCTCCCATTCGTGCCGCTACCTTGCCCATTTCCTGAGCCGTAGTCTTCTCTACAGGGGTGACGTATGGTGGATATGGAACCCCTCCCCAGTCACCCACAGCCAAAAACTTGATAGACGATCTATTGTCTGTGGTAAAGGAAACAATTTTGCAAACAATTTTGACAATATGTTGAAATATTTGACAGAATAAAAATGACTTACTGCCACCATGCACTAGGTCTTGAAATATAGTTGGATAACAGTGGGCCATGGGGAAGGCAACAAACATGATGTTCAACAGTGCAAGTGCCATCTGAAAAGGAAAACAACAAACGAACATGACTGCAGAACAAACTGTAAGAAGGCAATCAACGGAATACAAACTGTACAAACGCAAAGCCACATTTCACACGAGCTACAACATCACCGTCAACGACGTAAACGTAAACCCACAAAAACATGTGCACCTTTAGCGCGCCCTACACTCCTACCTCCATTTCCCCCTGTTAGAGAACAGCAACACGACCCTTGCCTTATGAGCTGGGGCTGTGTTGAAGGGCGACCTGTGATTGGCTGCAGCAAAATCTAACACGCAACAGCTGGAACTAATGACACTAATCAGAGCATCCCCGGAGGCAGCCCGACGCACGGCGCGTCAGCACGGGAACAAGAGACGCTTGTGTTGTGAAACCCTGTATGAAATGACCACATCACATCCACCAGTAACACATAGAAACACTAAGGAATGTATTATAATAATAATAATAATAATAATAATAATAACAATAACAATAATAAAAAAGCAAAATAATTAAACTCCCCACTGCTCTTATCAAAAGCAAAACAAAGCTTCGTAAAAGTGCATATCGCCGGGAGACAGCGTCAACGCTAACGGCACAGCGTGTCCGTGAGAGCAGACGGTAAACTCACGGTGACAGATGGCTGGATGGCGAGCCGTGAGACGTCCCTACGCCCCCCCTCTGACAGGTCACGCTTCCCTCTGCAAGTCTGTCTTTTATCGGCTCCCCCGGGACACGGAGCAGGCCAGGCCGCCAGAGCATGATCATGGCTCACACCCTGAGTCAGTCTGAAGACTAAGAAGGTCACATCATGTGACCCACAATACAATACGTGTGTGTACCGACTGCATTACTTCTTCCTCATTGTAGGTGGTATTCATATGTTGTACTTCCAATTGTTGGAAGTACTGTTGATTGTATATTTGCTCCAATCTTCTGGCATAAAAAATCATCTATTTGTTATAATATAGCATAACTAGAAAAACATAGCTTGCAAATAGGCCTGTGGAAAATACAGTGTTAATGTGGGCCTTCACAACACAATCCTGATTGCTAATGGTTTCATATGCTCTGGCCACATATAGCCTGCGGTGAAGTTATACATAATTGTCTTTATGCTTTCAAGCTCTTAAAGGTTAGACATGAAGCACATCTGAAAGTAAGTCTTCAGATACTGCAACAATATATAGGCTAACAAATATTTAATGTACTTTTGGAAGTTTTAAAGCCTAAACCCACTGTTCACTTTAATAAAAAAAAATAAAAAAATCAAGCACATTTGATCCAATTTATTTCAATGTGGTACCCGATGCAAGATTTATATCTAGATACCTCTGGAGAGCAGCTACATAAAACCCATCGTAGCACTTCTTAATGCGTTGGAACTCGGCAGTCATGCTGCTACTGAAACATGAAAGTGGAGGCTTAATAATGTTATATAATAGTGTACAGCAAAAACACAACGGTAATAATTCCACACCCGTCATGTAACAACAAGCACCGTACCAACTGACTCCAATAATCAGATTCAAAAATAAAACGTCTTCTTATTTATTTTCAAAACAAATTACAGCACTTAACCGACACGAGAGCAACACATTCTTAGTGAGTCAGTCCACTACCCAACTGTTAAAACAGTACACAAAGCTGTCAAATAAACGTTGCCCTGTTTAAAAAAACAAACAAAAAAACAAATAAAGAAAGACGCAAATATATAAAAACAAAAAGAAGGGGGCAAACTTTACAGTTAACCGTAACATTCATGTCAACATACAGAGGAGATGGGTCGGGGGTCGGGGAATAAAATAAAAACACCTAATGTTTAGGATGAAGCAGGATTCACATTGTTACACTTTGACCTGACCTACATGTGCGTCGGGGCGGGGGTGACGAGACTTACAGCCCACTGGAGGAATAACAGGACAAAACAACAGCACTACTTAAAAAATAATAAAAAATAAAAAGGAACTGAAGCTAAAACTCTTTCCCAGGAAGTACTGATTGAATTGTTTGTCTACACCGGCTCCTTTAGACACGAGCGCCGGCACGAGGGCGTCCGACGCCGTGTTCAGAGCGCTCCCCCCCCCCCCGGGGAAGGGCTGT
>OMNR01036481.1:0-12483 GCA_900303205.1 Mora moro
AGTAATATATAATGTGTAAATATAATGTATCAAATGGAATGAGAACAGACTGGTTTTGAGAGAACAAAAATGAAAGGACATCTTTACAATATATTTGTATTTTACAATATATTTTGTAAATCTACAAACACAAGAATCATTCATTTTCTTTCCTTTTAGAATATGTCGCTGGCCGGTGGCAGTCCAGTGTTGTCGTCTATGCCCAATTCCCCAGGATCCATGGTCAACCAGTACCAGCTGGAGGAGGATGAGGACAGTGCTGGGGCCAACACCAGGGACATGTTTATCACCGTTGACAACCCTGAGAGTCACGTCACAGCCATCGAAACCTTCATCGTTTACAGGGTGTTGACAAAGGTAAGTGGTTAGTCCTCTACTATAACACTGTAGAAGACATGACATTTTTTTTGCTCACTTAAGCTAATATATAGTATATTTATAGTTTATAACTCTTTGTTTTTCACTTTTTTTACTATTTACGATAAGTCATTTTCTCTGTGGGGATAAATAATCTATCTTCTAATGTAACTTTATTTGTAGAGTGCCAAACAGCAATACAAAGGGCTTGACAAGTGAAACAACACAACAAGAACCAGAAATGAGTTCAACATAAGTAAACACCACACATTGATTCAAGTCACATTGATACATTTGAGCAAACAACAATACAAAGTGCTTAACAAGAGACACAACACAACAGGAAAAATACATTACTTTAAAAAGAACAATATATCAGAGTCACAGTTTGTGTTCCATTACGGGAAATGACACGTTAGTACCAGTTAAGTTCATAGTTAATACCGTTTCAACTGTAAAACATCACTTGAATTCCAGCCAGTCGAGCACCTCTCGCCCCTCTCTCTCTCTCTTCCCTCTAACTCCACCCCTGCCTCCCCAGACCACACGCGGGGACTTTGATTCCTGCGAGTATGAGGTTCGCCGGAGGTACCAGGACTTCCTGTGGCTGAAGGGCAAGCTGGAGGAGGCCCACCCCACCCTCATCATCCACGTGGGTAGAACCTACTAGTGACCTTCAGGAGAGACGTTAGCAAGCTAGCTTCATCGTGTTATTATGGCTGTGATGCCAGTGTCTGTGGACCGTCACAACTCTGTGTACACAGAACAGGTTACACGATACAGGATGGGCCTACAGCCATAGACTATGTTATTATAGTAGTTGTTTGGTCTGTTCTTGTGTCAATATAAAGTGTGTTTAGTATAGGCAGTGTAACCTCGTGTACACCAACTTGTTACTTGCTACTATCTATATATATATTACCACAGAACACATGTCCAATAATGCTTAAAGGAATAATACATGTATTTACATAACAAACATCTATTGGTGGTACAATGCACCTCAGGTCCTATCTTTCTGTTTTGTGTAGTATTTGCCAGCTCTCTAACCCCGCGGCAGTTGTCATGAAGGGACAGTCTAAATCTGATCGTCCATGGGGCACATTGTACCATAGCATACTGCCAAATGTCTAGCTAGCTTTCAAAATGAATAATAAAGCCTGTTATACACATCGTTATAATACATTTGATTTATTTATTCAATTTCTAAATGTACAGTTTACAGAATGTCTCCTGATGTTGAGAGGGGTAGCGAAAGTCATTCTGGGTAACGTAGGAAAATAGCACACTGGAGCAGATGGCAGGAAGCCTGACGCGACAGCCAGTCACAAATTGCAAATAACCATAAAGTACAATATTACACATATCGGAAAAATAGGACCTGGGGTGCGTTGTACATCACCAATAGATGTTTTATAACAAAGTGTTTTAGGCTGTATTATTACTTTAAGGAGTTGGAGCTGGAGTTGATTGGTCCTTCATGGGCGTCTGGGTGGACGTTCCCATGTGTTATGGCTGGTTTATCATCCCTTCATGCTTCAGAAAGCAGAACACATTCTAATGGTCAATTGGGGACTGATGTGGTCATTAGATGCAATACTTATGAATACTTACTAAAACTACTTACCGTGTGTTTGTGGCTATGACGAGAGGCTGCCTAACGTGTGCTTTTACTAACCAATGTTTCGTACGCTCACAGCCCCTCCCGGAGAAGTTTGTGATGAAGGGCATGGTGGAGCGCTTCAGCGAGGACTTCATCGAGACGCGGAGGCGAGCCCTGCAACACTTCCTCAGCAAGACGGCCGAGCACCCGCTGCTCTCGCACAGCCTGCAGCTCAAGGTCTTCCTCACGGAGCAGGTACAGCTGTCACTTGTCGCCTGGGGCCGCACGATTATGACAAAGGATCGATTCATTGTACCAACCTGGCAACAGGTCACAATGCTGCTTCGTGTCATATATGTAGCGGTGGTGATTCCTCAGACCGCACGTGGACACCAGATTGTTGCAGACTTGTAACGGCTTGGAATTTGACTTTAATGTAACAGCCATACGGAGTCAGATGTATTTATTTATTTTATTCTTTTTCCATAACTTTTCTTTTATGCATTAATTGCGACCTTTCACAATACGCTAATTTTGCGATTGGATTACATTTACATTTACATTTAGGGCATTTAGCAGACGCTTTTATCCAAAGCGACTTACAAGTACATTTCTATGCAATTAATATGCAATTAATCGTGCAGCCCTATGGCAAACTATACTAAGAGTGGTCTGTCTGTACATAGCAGCTACTCACACACACTTCTCAGGGACACCAACTAACGCCACGGGGTGTGTGGAGGTGTGGAGTTCTGTCTGGTAGCACAACGTTGGCCTGGGTCCTAACCATGAGGGCTAACACCTCCCCCCTTCTTCCCAGAACTCAAGCATTTTTAAAAATCATAGTGTTCGAATTCGAGCTGAAACAGGGGGTTCGCTTACACTTTGACCTTTGTTTTGCCTCTTTATGCTACCATTATGCTACTTATTGCCCTTCTAACCGTCCCTGGAAGGAGGGATCCCTCTTCTGCGTTCCTTCTCAAGGTTTCTTCCCTCTGGGTTTGGGGAGTTTTTCCTTTAAGCCCTTCAGAGTGCTTGGGGTTTGGGGGGGTTGTATAATGTGGGACCTATGAAGCTGTCTGAGACTGGAACTGTGGGAAATGAATGCGCTAGACTAATAAAGTTGATTTGACCGGAGGGATCAACTGGGGTTCGGTGGGGTTTTGGCGGCTTGGTGAATTTTGGTGAAGTTGTGAATTGCGATTTATTCTAGTTTTCGCTCATGCCTAAAATCTACACTGAGCTGACATTATCGATTGTGTTCCTGGTGAACAAACGTCTGTTGTTCCAGCGCTGATACGTTCTCAAGATTTAACAAGACGGTGGGAAACCAACAGTATTTTCAGGTCTGTTGGAGACAGCAATCAGCAACACATATTTCACAGAACTGCAATCCATTTGATGTTGCTGTGCTGGGTTTTTGTTTAGGTTTTTTTAGTTTTTAGAGTTGTTGATGGATTGTTGATGGTTAGTTGGTTCTATAACCATCTCAATAAAACCAGCTTGCGTCTAATGAGCCCAGGCAGGTCATGGCCAATACACACACACACACACACACACACACACACAGAATGAATGAGTAAATCCATAACTGCTAAAGCAGCTTACTAACTCAGTGGTTGCACTAAGTGAAAGTTGTCCTTGTCTTCCTACTTGTTCCCTCGCTGGGCGTACGATGTCTGGACTGCACAAACACTCAGTGCTTTTGTTTTGGCTTCCTTTTCAATAAAGGACTGCATTGTCCGGTGCAAATATGTAAGATCAACACACTATCACCGCTGCGTTTAGACACACAGCGCTCTCTGTCCGGTGACACAGAGGGGAATAAGAACCATAACACATGAGGTCACTCCAGCAACGCTGCCAAGAAGTGTAACCCAAGTTCCAGGTGATGCACGCTTTCTGACCACACTGCCTGCTGACTTCACAATAACCTCTGTTATCTACTAGTAGCCAATGTAGTAGCCCATTATTAATAACCATATACTGTATATGCTTCTTATATTCTTACTTATTATACTATACCTTTGCAGGAGTTGACAGCCCACAAGAAGCAGGGTCCCAGTTTCCTGAGCCGCATGGGGGAGACGGTGCGTGCGGTGGCCAACTCTGTGCGGGGCTTGAAGAGCCGGCCGGAGGAGTTCGTGGCTATGCAGGAGTATGCAGACGACTTCAGCAACAAGATGGCTTCTTTGGACAAAATCACCCAAAGGATCGTCAAAGAACAAAAAGGTTGGAGTTCGACATGGGCATATATAAATGTGTGTGTGTGTGTGTGTGCGTGTGCATGTGTGTATACACATACATATACATATACCACAGCGTTGTTGAATACTTGATTCTGATTGGTCAGTAACGGGACACCTTGTAACAGTTCTGAATCAATGCGTGAGAAATCCAACGTCAACCACAACAGTCAAATACAACTATTGACCAGATGTTTCCATGACTACACAAAAACAATGTGCTCAAAGCACCGCAGGTGAATATTTTAATTACAGCTGTCAATAAAAAAACAATAATACTAATAATACATGAAATAAGTAATAGCTAATCTTTGTTGGTAACTGTGGTATAACCACAATATACCACTCTGGGCTGTCCCTGTATTATATGATTTGGGAGATTTTTAATGATTCTTTATAAGGGTTGTAAACACATGCCCAGTGTTGCATGATCTAAATATCGAGGCCAGTTTTGGTAGTGCAGTTTTGGTTTGTGTTGCTCTCCCATGAAATATCCTTGGATGGACATAAAAACATTTAGCATGTCTACTTCCTGATACCCAACTGCTTTAGATGGCCTGTAGGTGCCCCGGTACAAACATTAGGATGGCAATAAGCCATTCATTCTATTAATGGTTGAAACTTCCTGTGGTTTTCAGAGTAAAAGCGTATGTTGCTAGGACATAAGGTCACAGTGGCTGCCTCTGTCAGCCAGCATGGGGGGGTTGGGGGGCAACCACATACACAATAATACAGGACTTTAGTGGCATTGTTAATGCGGGAATTTTTAGTGTGTTGTAACAGCGCTATGCATATATCGAGGCTTGCAATCTTGCATCAGAAAGAACCCATCTGTCAGAATAATTGTAGAATTACTGTACAATTATCTGACTCATGCTGTTTTCCATTTGCCAGTTATGGTTGAAGTGGCAGTTAACATATCCATGTAGAACAGCACGGTAACCGCAAACGTTTCTTCATAGTATTATTATTATTACTCTGACGTCGTCGTTACCACTTTTTGTTCCAGTATAACTTCCAGCATCAGAGGAGGGAGGGAAGGAGGGAGAGGGAGAGGGAGAGAATGTTTTCATCCAAATGTATCGCAAATTTTCAGAAAATTGGCTCAAGAATATGCAAGCTTCCATCCACTACTGTTAATGCGAATATTAGAAGTTGGTTCATCGAGATAAGCATTAGGTGGCGCTAATTCTCCATTGAGGTACCATTTTACCACTACAGAAGAAGAGGGTGTTTTGACCATAGACCATGTATGAAATATGGACGTCTCTGTGACATCACCCATTGGTTTCTGAAGAGCCGTTGTGAAGCTCAGTGGGCGGCTCCTGGCCGGTGCCATCTTGGCAGTGCCTGACTCCGCCCAACTTACGGCTAATCTGAATTAACAAATTGGAGAATTAGCCTAGCTGAGGTGTAGCGGCTATCCCCCTATGACAGCACCCACCTGTCACTCAAAGCGGCCACGCCCTTAATTATGCATAACTAAGCCTCAATAAAAGGAGAGAATTAGAGTTATATAAAAATTCACCACCCGTACAGTTGTCATGAAGGGGGAATTAGATGAACTGCAGTTTTGGGCACTTCCACGTTGGCTTCATTTTTCCGACCCGGAGTTTGACCCTTGGTTTTGACCGATTGTACGGTTCGTTTGGGGTGGTGTGAACACTCAGGAACTCTGGTGCGGACCAAACACCCGAACTCTGGTCCGCTTGAACACGGGGTCTCGGTCCGCTAGCAAGGGAACTCGGTGTGAATGTGATCAGACCCGACTATGGGAAGCCAACCAAAAAACAATGCATTGTGAATTTGAAGCAAACTGGAAATAATACATATTCAGCCAGGTACATGGGAACTTTTCCTAGATTAAAATGAATGACGGTCAGACACGGTGCAATCAGGTGGTGCAATCACACACTCAACAACACTCGTCAGGCGCTCATAATGTTTGCTTTCTTCTATTGGTTTTATTTGTAGGAGCACCTGAAAAAGACTGCATTGTTGTTGTTGCTCTGTTATTATTGTCCGCAACAAGGAAGCGTTGTGAGTTTCCCCTCAGGTTTTCTGTCCTATAGACGAGCAACCCGGTCGACAGCCTGACATGTGTTGACATTGTTTGCTTTGCTTGACAAAGTCCTGAACGCTAACTGAACCAAATGAAAAATGTAACAAAGTAGCAACTTCACCACTGAACCGGACCAAATCTTCTGAATTCAGTTGTGAAAACGACCTAAAAGAGAGCCGGTCAAACCTCAAACGAAGGAAACGAAAGCTTGGTGACAGAGAGCACAATGGACAACTTGAACAACTAATACTCCAACCATGTGCTCTTGGAAGGGTTCTGGGAATGGCCCTGAAGTCACATGACTTCTGTACATCGTCATTTATTCACATTTATTCGCTGAATCTGTTTCCATTGCACTTAGTTACAATTACGTCTTATCCAGACACCAACTGTTCCACTTCCCTCAAGCGTAAAAACCTTTTTGTGATATTTCAAGATTTTTTCCACTCGGGTTTTTTTATGCGCAAATTGAAAATGTGCATAAAAAGAGGCAGATGGAAATGCACCGAGAGAGAGAGAAGGTTCAGCTGGCTTATCTGCCTGCTTTAGCTCTCTGGATGCTTTGGCAATTTGCAATAAAAGATAGAATGGGGATTTTTTTTTCTTGTATTTTTATTTTGTCTTGCATTGTGTATTTTTAATATCACAGACAACTTCTCTCCGGGCAGTAAGGTTTATTTCTAGTGAAAGCAGACAAATTACAAACCGCTAGTCGGCATGGGCTCTGTCTGTTAGCTGCAGGTTTTGCTCTCTCACCCACTGGGCAAATATACGTACATAAACCCAAACATGGGGTTCAAACACCACCACGATAACACAGTAACGCAGTGCAATAACACACGGCACCCGGTGAAAGCAGACACAATCACAGAATCAGCGAGTCTGCATGTGTTCTGTCTACTAGCTGTCCTCTCATGGCAAAGCTGCACCACACCAGCTAGTTGAATGGTTCCAAATGCATTCATGGTTGGTGGACACGCTCTGCTGCCCTGCCTCTTGTTCCCCCTCGACCTCTCACCACCTGATGTCCCATTACATAACTTGTGTAATGAGATTGTAAAGTGCAGCAGCAGAGTGCAGTAAACCCCCATAGTAAAGGTTGTAACGTACATAGTGCAAGTTTAACACAAATATTAGCTTTACTATTTATTTCCTTTTAAAGAAACCGGACAGACAGTTGGCCTGTCCCACCCCAGATGCTACCTAACTAGGACCTATGGTCAGACTATATATATATATATATATGCTCACTTTGCACACACATTTTTGAGGTGCACCATTGTTGTGGAGACATATAGACATTGTTTAGTAAGTACTGATATGTCTATCTACTGCAACTATTGCCACTGATACAAAAACAGATGCTAACCTTGTGTTTCTGATTTCTATGGTTACTGTGCCCTCTCTCCAGTTGCTGCTATTTGATTATATTTTTGGTGGAGGTTGTGCAGCACTATATATTTCTTTGTGTGTTTGCATTGTATGTTTTGCCTCAAAGCATCTGCTAGCTGAATGTAAAACGCTGAGGAGGTCCGTGACAAGTGAAACCAACCACCTGCTGCTGACCCCTAGTGGGGCTCAGCCTCCATGTCAAAAAGCAACATGTCCTGTTTTTTCTTTGAGTGAAAACGGTGAAAGCTCATTTCAGTTCACATCTGTAGCACCACCCAAAAACCACATTCAATCATATTGTTTTCAACATAGCAAACACACAGAGCACGAATGTTGCGCATCTGTATTTTTGCGCTCGCTTCATATATGACTCATGTCTATTTTGGACGGGTATTTTGTCTTTCTCCACGTTGGGCAGAGTACCTGGACGAGCTGAGACAGTACGGTCCCATCTACACCCAGTGGGCCGACTTGGAGACCAAGCTCTCCGAGCCGCTGAGGGGTGTGGCCGGCTGCGTGGACCACTGTGGTAGAGAGACGGAGGAGCAGATCCGCCACCTGGCCGAGGTGCTGGAGCCGGCCCTGCACCAGTACGTGCTCTGTGCTGACACACTCAAGGTACTACTACTACTACTACTACTACTACTACTACTACTACTACTACTACTACTACTACTACTACTACTACTAATAATAATAATAATACACACATCTCCTGATGAGATAGCATCTCTCATTTGTTAATTGTTATTTATTCTTTTTTTAAATTATTATAACGTTCAAGGTATAACAAAAACAGGTTTTCCATGTTTCTTTTCTATACTGCTATTATACTGCGTGACTCTAAAGGCCTGAAAGTTAAAGGTTGCTGTGTTGATTTACATTGTGGGACAACAGCCCAGCAATATTGTCGTTAATTAAAGGTCTGGTGACCTTTTAATTAAAACATGCTAATGCAAAGAACCCAGGTACCAATTAATATTCATAATTTAATTAAAGCTTTCATGGTAGTTCTCAGAATCTACCAATTTGGCTCTGGGCCTAATCTATAATGTTATGATTTATTGTTGTTTTTAGATTCATTCATTCATTTCGGCATACTATTGTTGAACATAGTATGTATATTGTTAATAAATTAATGTGACAATGGGCCTCATGCAAGAAGCGATAAACAAACAAAAATAAGAGAACATTTGTTCGTATCGGCGATTTGTTCTTATGTTGTTAGTGCCCATTAATTTCTAGGATTCACCAGAAATGTATTCACCAGAAAATCCCAGTATTGAATCTCGTATTTTTGCTCTTCTCATAGGTAAGAGGCATTTTTCCGAGTGGTCGAGAGCACTCGTACCAAGATAAGAAAAAACATATCTCATGTTCACAGTTCAATAATTGGTTGTCCAACGCAAGGAAACATACGTTTTCAATTAGAGGATCATAAAAAACCCATGAATATCATATGGGCCTAATCAAATTTAGATGATTATGTTTTAGAGTAATTATAATGAGTATATTATAATTTATAGACTATGGATTAAATTTGTGGGCTAAAGAAATACTAAAAAAAATAAAATAAAGAAAGGAAGAAATACTATTGGTCTGTTGATCCTAATCAAGACTATAAATCCCCTTGGGTGATATTGTGTGCTGTTGTCTGAATGGCTGACATGCTGCTGTTAGATGCTCTGGCCATCCAGGCCTTACGCAGAGAACGTGTTTTTAGGGATCGCCAGATCTATTTGATGAGACGGATGAATCCGTCGATCTGATCACCAAGAGCGCTGATTTCTTTTGTGCAAAACTCTAGAGCCTCAACTTAGACGAAACACACGGCGGTCAAATCCAGCGCCGAGTTTTAGATCCGTTCAGAGAGAGATTGGAGACAGATCGGGCATCTTGGGTCGTGCGCTCCCGACAGTACTGAAAGCTATCATAGCATTAATACCCCAGTACATGTTGTTTCCGTACAGTCCTAACCAACAGACAGAAATTAAAAATGTTTTTTGCTGTAGCTGGACTCCCAAATATCATTGGCGCTGTAAACTGCACCATATACGCATCAAGCACCCTCTCCAGACCCATTCCCATTCCTCAATCGTAAACTGTACCACTCCATTAATGTCAATTTTCATGTCAAACCTTTTTCGTTTGATTTCAGTTACTGTGCGTCCCTCTGCTGACAGGGCGTTTACAGCATCACTGATGTGTTGCCACTGCTCAGTTTGATTATCCCGTAACGCCAGTACTGACGCATCACATGTTTACTTTGTTTAAGTTGATTTAACAGTACGTTGACTTCATTACTGCTGAAGTCTTACATCTCTCCATCTTGGGCATGTGCCATGTGTTTGCACACGGCACAACACCTGCCCTTATATGGTGTTTAGGGGGCGTTACCTATGCTAATAACAAACAATCAGCCACGCGCCTCCGATTGATTGCCGATGTGATTATGATCATTCAGCACTCGAGCAGTACGAGCAGATTAGGAGGTGAAGAGTGTTTGGTGCATCTGGAGTTGACTTCTCTTATTTTTTCTCTTAACAGAAAATTAAGAAAAACTATAAGACAAATTGAAGAGAATGTTGCTGCATGAGGCCCAATGTGTGTCTTATTAGTTTCCGAGTATGTCACCTATCCTGTAATATATCATATTTATGATATATTGCATATAAAGTTAGACATAACATAACATTTTGTCATTCAATAGTACCTAATAGGAGCAATTCTGCACCCACCCGCAATTCTTCCCCACTTGCCTTGAATGAATAAATAGATCTGTAAGTCTGTGTTGTGTATTAGTGTGTGTCCTTACGGGGTCCTGTCCTCATCCCTTCCCTATAGACTGTGCTTAGGAGAAGAGACAACATTCAAGCTGAGTTTGAAGCCAAAAATGATGCGCTGACATCTTGGTCATCTTCGAAGAAAGTCGACCATGAGACGGTAAGATGAACTTAATGCAAACGCTCACACAGACACACGCAGAACTTTTATAGTTTTAGGTTTAGGGATTCATGCCAAAAGGGGAACAAAGCACAATATTAGAGAGAGTTAGATGTAAGTGTCCATATACAGAAGAAACAGGTTTTCATATAAAAGAAAGTGTTGGTCAGTAACTGCACCTACAATGATGGAATATCATTGGACAAGCTGTCACAGTCACAATCTTAGTTTAATGTAGTTTAGCTTTTTTACCCTAAATCTTGATCTTTCTTGAGCTATCCTCTCCATGCGTATTAGTGTAGAGGACGTAGGTGTGGTGTGCCGTAAGTAAGCCCACTGGCTAAATGTGAACACATCCTCTTCATCAAAATGTCGCCATAGAGAAGAGGGATGAAGGATGAAGGGGAAACGGACATGGACGGGAGGGCAAATGGCAATTTGTTTGAGAGACAAAAAGAGCCAATTGATATGGAAAGTTAGGGTTTGATGATGATTTGGTACATGAACAGTACGTTCCTCTATGTGCCTATTATTATTGTTGTTTTTTTAATTCCCCCTCAGCTTTGGTATTGTAATTCCATCTGTTAGATTCTAATTAGCTTAGCTTAGCAGAGCAGCAGCAGCGCTGTGCACCTGGTGGCTGCCATGATGGATCCCTGCTGTAATTAGCTGCGTGGAACCGGCTCTTTACTCCACTCATCAGCCTGTTGTTGATGATGGGTAATGGCAGGTGTCAGTCAGCATGTGCCGCTGCACTAACCAGGAGGGAAATGTCATATGATCCGTGTTTACTTGATGTTTCCAACCAATGATCTAGGGTGCTTGCACACTGCGCCAACAAACTCCAACAAACTCCCAACAAACTACAACAAACTACAACAAACTACAACATCGGGCCAGTGTGCCAAACCCTTGGGTGGTTGTTAGCTGTTGTCAGATTTCTTGTTGGCCATCTTCGTGCAACATTCTATAGTTGGGTGTGGGCGGGGACGGACGGCCATCGGGAGATTCGGGAATATTCCATTCCATGCCGAACCGGCCAGTGGACGATATTATGTTTTCCATTTTTCAAAAATATAACCTGGTTGTGGGTGTTTGTGGGGGCAGTGATAAAGCACCTTTAGATGTTCAACACTTCACACTAGTTGTGAGGTGTGCATTTATACACACTCCCATGCAGCTCCAGCTGGTAATCCACGCCCACGTCCTCTATAGAGAGGAGTGCTGCTGGCCGACGGTTTCACTTGGAAGCCCTCTCCTGGGCAGGTCTACACCGCTAGACACACAGGACTCATACCGTCTCCTGGGCAGGTCTACACCGCTAGACACACGGGACTCATACCGTCTCCTGGGCAGGTCTACACCGCTAGACACACAGGACTCATAACGTCTCCTGGGCAGGTAGACACCGCTAGACACACAGGACTCATACCGTCTCCTGGGCAGGTAGACACACAGGACTCATACCGTCTCCTGGGCAGGTAGACACCGCTAGACACACGGGACTCATACCGTCTCCTGGGCAGGTAGACACCGCTAGACACACGGGACTCATACCGTCTCCTGGGCAGGTAGACACCACTAGACACACGGGACTCATACCGTCTCCTGGGCAGGTAGACACCGCTAGACACACAGGACTCATACCGTCTCCTGGGCAGGTAGACACCACTAGACAAACAGGACTCATACTGTCTCCTGGGCAGGTAGACACCACTAGACACACAGGACTCATACCGTCTCCTGGGCAGGTATACACCACTAGACACACAGGACTCATACCGTCTCCTGGGCAGGTAGACACCACTAGACACACAGGACTCATACCGTCTCCTGGGCAGGTAGACACCACTAGACACACAGGACTCATACCGTCTCCT
>OMNR01036482.1:0-12632 GCA_900303205.1 Mora moro
ATGCCCTTGAGGATGAGAAACAAAAGGTATTTAATTCAAATAAAACCACTCGCAGCCTTGGTTCATTCCAATTTCTACAGCCAACCATTCCGATAAAAGGAACTTAATGCCTGAAGTATTTGACGTATGTGTGTTTTTTTTTTTGCTTTCTTCCTGCTGTCTTTGTTAATTGTGTGCGAACTGAACAGACAGGTATCCCTTATGCAGTGTTGCGTAAGATACTTGGAAAGTGTCGTGAGCTAAGCTATCAGTTACCCTACACTGAATGTTAATGCTATTTCAGTGGTCAATAAAACCGTCAAACAAATATTGTTTATTAAACAATAAGCTGTGCTCTCTGCTCTCACTGCTCCAAAACCAATTTGGCAACAAGAACAAAAAAAATGTGTTCCACATAATAACAAAAACAGAGAGAGTGTGAGTGTGTGTGTGTGTGTCTGTCTGTCTGTCTGTCTGTCTGTCTGTCTGTCTGTCTGTCTGTCTGTGTTTTTTGCAAAAGTCTTCAATGTCCCGCTTTGCTAAATGTGTGCATGCGCCAGAGCATTGACTCTTCTGTTGTGTTTTGTAGTCTTAAAAGTCTTACAAATCTTGAAGACGTTTTATTTGAGTGTTTTATTTTGAGTTATATTGTATGCTACTGAATCAACCAGAGGGCAAAGCATAGAGATGTTACGGGCAGAATGTAAATGTTTACTTTTTTAAGTTAGATAGACATTATATCAAAATGTTGGACTACCTCTCAGCATTGGTAACGTGTCCCACATGGTCCCACACAAACATGCTCTTTGTCCCACATTTGGTTTGTTGGGATCTGGTCACCCTACCTGTAACATCATCGGTCCTAACCACTCCTAATCTGTAATACATGTTTAGTATGATTACTTATATAATAAAGTAGTATAATACTTTTAATATTTAGTATAATTCCCCGTTTAGCCTAGTATGATTCATTTTTCAAAATTGCTGCTATTTTAATTACCTTGGGTTTTCAATCTCACTTCATCCAGTACCCTAACGTTAGCCTAATCTGTAATCTGTTAACGTTCCCTAAATCTACTACTTTAGCGGGTGATAATCCACTAACATGCTTTAATGCACATGTTCATTTGATTCAGATGTGCTGATAATATACATTCTGATTCTAATCATCTTACCCTTTAAAAGTGCCTCACAAAACGGTCTATTCTGCTGCAGCTCTACAGTGAAGGGGAGATTACGCAACTCTCTCTTTCTATGGCTCTGGTTTTCTCATTTCTGCCGCTTGGGTTTTTATCCAATAGACAAACTATCATAACGTACACGGACTGAACACACATGTCCTGTATACACTATTATTATTATTTTTAATTACGCTATATATTCTGACGGCAACATCTTGTAGATTGACTGTCCTGTCCTCCACTCCACTTGTTTCAGCCAACCTGTTTGACAATCCAGATTAGAATTAGATAGAAAGACTTACAGATAGACTCTTCTTCACTAGTGTAGTCTCCTGCCCGTTGCCCCGGCACATAAAAGTAGCAGACCAATAATTACTTTCATGAGCGACACCTGTGTTTATCCTAGGGTGAAAAGGGTCTATTAGAAGACGGGTAGCAAGAATAAACTCATTCAGGTATAGCAAAAACAGAATGAAAAGGGAACTTTTGTTTGTTTTCCCATTCAAGGTCTGCTCTATCTGGTATTACCCAGGAGGAAGGTTGTTCAATTATTATTATTAAACTGGAGCGTGTGTGGTTTATACACAATATTATTAATCAAATGATTATATTGACATGAAAGACTTACTTAACACTTAGAGTTACTGTAACAAAATATGCTGTATCTGGGATGATCAAATGTAAACGCAGCCTGCCTGATCTTAATGGGATTAACTTTGAACCTTTAAAATGTGTACGTACATGGATAAACTACCTGACACAAACTGGTCTCCCAATTTGACGAATAATGACAAATAGTGTCTTATTAAAGAATGTATTAGCACATTTTATTAGTAAACAAAAACAACAGAACAGAACAGAAATATTAATTCCAAAATATTTACAGGATCTCCTTGATCATTTCATTTTTGTACCAAAGGCAAACTTATTGATTAACTGTGGGTTCAAACAAACATTTATTAAATGTGAAAAATGAACATGAACGGCAACCTATACATTTTAGCAAATGTACAGATTTTCCGAATTTCTCGTAATAACAGGACTTATGCAAAACGGTTGAATTTAACACTATGGTCCATTTACTTACTATTCAGTCGATTAAACCATCTTTTACATGTTGAAAAATGTACATTGAAGAAATGTGTGACTCTTTAAATAGGCAGTGAGTTTAACCTAGCCATGTCCAGACAAACAAAAGGACAGACATTGAATGTATTCAGTGTATTCATGTAAATATTATATATATAATGTAAAATATATATATAGTGTATACTGTATTATACTGTATATACACATACACACATTATATAATATAATACAATGTCATACAATAACATTTCAAAGAAACGGTAAGTAAGGTTAAGAGAAAAGTTATTCTCTTGTCAAAAACCAAAAGGGATAACCTTCTTCGATTCCCAGAGGGGAAAACCACTATAAATCCTTTGAGAGACCTACTAATCCATAAGCCCACTTGGTCTTCACCAGCCCCTTCAATCTCGGTGTAAGGCCTGACCCACAATGCACAGATCCGGGTGCGAAAGAGAGCGTGGGGTGGCTCGGAGATCTGATTGGCTCCTCCACAATACATCGTCCCTGGTTGGTTCATCCTCCAGCCTATGAGAACGAAGGGAAGGGACATGGTTATGGTGGATTAGAGAAATGGGCCAGGTAGGGCCATGCCAGTTAGACTCAGGCTAAATGCGTCACAGAGATTAGCCAGTGAGAGAAGCACAGCCAAGTTACTTTCATCATGAGATGGAAGACATATAATCCATCCCAGGAAACAAACAATTTTGTGTACAGAATGTATACAGTAGATTCAGATCTTTCTGGGAATGGAAAACAACAAGTCATAACAAAAAGGGTTTTAGTTGACAGAAACTCCTAAAAACGATACACAAGGAATATTTCAATATTTGATTTTGTTGTTTACGTTTAAACAATGCTGAAGTACTTGTAATAATCAGCCAAATCTGGTGATAGGTGATAGGATTCCTAGTCAACACTTGACTGTTTTTTTTACTTTTTACTATTTTCATACACATGCTGCTGGTGCCCACGCAGGGTAACCTAAATATGGAGTTTAACAGCATTTTTAATCATTCAACCTTACTTAAGATCAACAAGACAAACCCTAACTGTGTTCTAGGGTGTGTGTGTGTAACTGGATTGTTGAACTGAATCAATTTGTACGCCCTATGAAATATGAATAAGAAAATGTGAAATAAGAACTACACAAGACATATTTGCTTTGTGGCAACATGCAGTAGTGTTCTGTAAATTATGGCTATGCATTGAATAATTCAACCCTACTCATTTTGTTTTTAGGTTTCTTTTTTTACTCATTTTTCGAAAATCCACCAATATAAGAAATCAATGAGTACCATACACTTCTGAGTTTACCTTCAGCTTCAAAGCATCACAAACACTGTGAGATTGTAATTGTGGGAGAATGTTGTTCATGCAATAGGGGTAAAGATGGCAATCAATCACTCACCCTTGTGTACTAAGGGATGGCTCACTTCCACAAGTCTGTGCCACTGAGATGTTGCCAGCTGATCGGGATGGCAGACTTAGACTTGGCCTTCGGTCTGAAAGGCAGCGCCGGATAAAAGGCCGGGGCCCTCGGTGAGATACAGGAACTCGCCCGTGACTTCCCCAAGGGCGCGGAAGAACAGAACCCCCAGTAGATGTCCATGCTTGGGGAGGCTGAGGCACTGAGTAAGGCTGGGCCTCAAATAGAGATGGGGAAGCGGGGCAAAAGACAGAGCGAGCGTTGCTACTCAACCGAGACGTAGAGGAGTCGTTACTGCTGCAGCTGCTGCTCGCCCTCGACCATCTCTGTACTTTCGGCGAGGCTGGTGGAGATGGCGCCTTGAAGGGGTACGAGGAGGCTGGGTTTGGAACATTTCGCCGTGCAACAGGTGGGCTTGGGAGTCTCCTGTGAACGGGTGGTGGAGTGGGAAGCTTCCGGCTGACCGGGGGGCTGGATGAAGATGGTGGGGTAGGTTGCCTTCTGGAAGTGTGGGGACTAGTGAGTCTTTGTTGCACGGTACTTGGAACCGAAGGTGTGGGCGGTAGCATTCGCACCCTGGACATAGGTGTGGTGACAGATTGTTGGCTATTGCTTGCTAAGGTTTGAGGCACAGTAGACGCTGCAGTTTTGAACTCTGGATCTGGCTGGCTTCTATCATCTTGTTCTCCTAGTGAGGCTTTGCTATGTGATGGCACAGAATTACAATTTATCATCGATGAGTCCTCAGAATGTGATTCGGAAGAATGCTGCAGGTGAATGATCTTTCTGGCTTGCTTGTGAGCGGAGACAGCCACTGCTTTCTCCGACTCCATCTCTGTAACTGTCGCATCACGTGGGTCAGGTCTCATCAGGAGTGGGACCCTGGAAATTTGCGGCAGATTCCCTTTACATGGCAGCACAGTGACTGACTGAACTGAGGCCCTTAACCGTGATACAACAGCTCTCTTAGCAACAGGTGACTTAGTTCTTTTTGTAGCCCCATTATCTGATGAACTAGTAGCAATACTGTGAGCCCCCTCAAAGGAATTGTCCATTAACACTTCTAGTGGAGGTGGTGGAAGACTGTCAAGATCTAAATCATCCGTTTTATCGGACGATGTTGATTCATCTCTACAGCTAGTTATTCCAGTACTGAGCACGGCCTCAACATTACCTAAGCCTGGCATGACAGGAACACCACATTTTCTGACACCTTTGAGAGGCCCTAAAACGCGGGTTCCCTCATATTGCTCCCTGCCTTGACTGAATGTATCAATCAGTTTTTTGACAGAATTCCTCCCTCTGGAAAATCCAGAAGAAGGTCGTGGTGATGATGGAGGGCTTGGCGGTGGAGTAGCTTTAATTGGACCTTTGGATAGTTTCACGGCTAGTTTTTCCATATCCTCATCCACACAGCTCGTCTCCTGTTGTCTTTTGGGCTGCGTTATCAAGCCTGCCTTTTCCTTAGTAGGCTGAACATTATTGTTCTTGACCGATGGAGCGTGTTTACGACTTACTGCTGGAGACTGTGCTGGAGAGTTTCCTTGATTTTGTTTGAATCCTGTCCTGGTGTTTAATCCTGCCTTGCCTTTGTTCATTCTCTCCAGCCTTTGATTGAGAACTTTTTGGGTTCTCTCTAACTCAAGTAGAGTTGGGTCTTCACCTTTGCTCCTCAGAGACTCTGCTGACTGAGAGCGTCGCTGTTTGGGCACTTGGCTCTTGTGTACTGCTGCCCTCCGAACAGGTGCGGCAGTTTGTGGTCTCTTACAAGATCGCTCCTCATCCTCCTCTGTCCACTGCTGTCTACTGTGTTTTGGGCTGCCTGTTATCTTTGTTTTGGAAATTGCATGATGTGATGGAACAAATTGAATACGGCCACTGATGGCCTCTTTCATCTTTAAAGTCATCTCCACATTGCGTGGGTTCTCAATGCGCTTTGGTGGGAGACGTCGAGGTTGTTGTAATGGGTCTATCGGAGATGAATTTGCTCGCCTTCTAACCACCATATCCCTGTCATCCATGTCTGCATCCCCAACATTGTCAATGTCATCATCCTCACCGTCATCCAACGAGGCCGAACCCAGGATTGATTCTGTGTCATTTAGTCCCTTGGCCATAATTGTACACGTAGAATCTATGGATGTGAGGGACCCACTCAAACTCTTTTTACTTGCAAGCTTTTGACTTGAAGGCCAGTGCCTAGTAGTTGTGTTGCATCCCATGGGACTGCTACTAGTAGTTCTATTAGTTCCGGTAGATTCACAGCTTTCTCTCCTAAGCCGCCTTTCAGATCCAGCCAGGGACTCATTCTCAGCCCCAATACCACTGTCCTCACTAAAGAGAGCAGAATCCTCCGGTCCAGGCTTACGCAGCGAGGCTGTTTCAATTCGTGTTAGCAGTTGCATTAGCCTAGCATCCGTTGCGCGCTTGACTTGCAGTTTCTCTTCTAAAAGCTCGGAGAGTGATGCAAAGTACTCCACGGCGTCCTCCAAAGCGGAATCCCCAATTTCCCCAACAGTCTGGCATACGTTCCGCATCCTCTGTGTGGTGTACTGGAGCAGCTGCTGCAGCAAATCTGGTGGGGGGTCAATGTCAGCAGAGCCTGGCTTCAAAGGAGAAGAAGATGAGGGTTTTTTCATTGGACTTGGCCAAGCGAGATGCTGTCCATTTTCCTTCAGGAGTTTTTCTCCCTCGTGAGCCATTGCTTCCAAGCCACGATTGATTTCCTCATAACGCAAGAGCATGAAGGTGACCATAGGCTGCACAGAAACTTGAGTCTGGGTGGCCTGTTCCAAGATTCCCAGTAGAACGTCATATTTAGTTATACTTGGGTTTAAAAAACCATAAGCGGCCTGGTGAGCTTTCACCAGAGGTTCTGGGAAATCCACTTTCTGCTCTGAGAGAATGTTTTTTTTCTCTTTCTCCTTCTTTTTTACAGGTTTAACACCTCTGCTAATTTTTTTTGGTTTCTTAGCCAACCTTTTGTCTATTATATCCTTCTCCACCGACTTTTGTTTCCCCTGTGACCCCGGAGTGTTGCTTGTTGCTTGACTTCCTGATATATCTGAAAGGACCGCTTCTTGAGGCGAGCCTGACACACAAGTTCTCCTTTTCTGCGGTGTGGACAGAGGCTCCCTCGGTGATGACTGGGCTGGGTCAGTTGATTTCCTCTCTTTCGTATCTCCATCTGCTGTTCCTGAGAAATCTCTGGTCTCTGCAGACTGGAATTCTCCACGGCTAGCGTCCTCTGTCCCTGGTAGCAAAATTCTACCCCTCCTGAAGGAGCCATAAGTCCCAAAACTGTTACCTTTTGATGGAGAACAGCCCATTATACATACACAAGGTAATGGTTCTCTCGCTGTATGTTCACAACACAGCAGGGTCGAACGTGCTGTGAGCAATACAATAGACAAGGTCCTTAGCCACCTGCTGTATCTGTCATCTTCAGATGGCTTTGTTTGTCCAGCCTTACATGCTCTCTGCTGTACATAACGTCACCCAAAGAGGAAAAAAGAAACAGGTAACTCCATCTTCCATGTCTCTGGGAATCATAGATGAGGAAAGTAAATCCATATATTAGTCGTCATATTTTGTTTTTCATTCCTTTTATATTTCAATGTAGCATGTACCAAGACACATCCGTATGTGCCTTGCTGAGCAGCACGCAGCTAAAAGGATTAGGGAGGCTTTTGCTGAACTCCTCGCTGTGCACATATGTCACCTTAAAGCGTGCAACTCACCTCCTTGTAAGACTATAAGCCCATTTAGGTAATGAGGGCTGGCTGCACGTCGCTATCTATAGGCACAAGGCACAAAAACATCTCCCTTTTTAGGGCCGCAGTCATTTTAATAGTGTAATAGCACATTATGTTAAAAGAAATCTAAACCATTACGTACCCGATGGGTACCACCTAATACATTGGTTCAGAGGTATTGTTGTCAACATTTTTAATGGTTGTTTGGAGTGTTATGACTTAAATATCATAAATGTACATTTTTGTATGCAGTCACAATGAAAAGCTATTTGTGATAGAACTTCTATTGTATTGCCACAATTGTTTTTAGTGCCGTGCCATACAATGGCAAAGAAAACTCGCCTCAGTTCAAGTGTTAATATGTATTATGTTTATAGACCAGTTCAAAGTTCACAGTAGGAAAGTATATACAATAGGTAGGCTGTCTTAAAGGTATTTTACAGTTGAGCTAAAATATAGACAGAAAATAATACACTTTTTTTTACACACTACAAACAAACTTTAAATACGGTTCTGTTTTTATGTATACGTTTCTGTGATTTACAGTAACAACATTAGGTTATGCCAATGCTAATACCAAGCGACAAGTAGAAAAATACATGCATTTTTTAGACTTCAATATTTAAGATAACATGAATAGTGTATATGTTATATACATGTAGGAGCTGGAATTAGATGGTATTCTCAGTTTCTCCAAGTTTGTGAGTACAACTATTTCAAAAGGACTTTGATCGCACCCTTTGTCTTATTTGATGTGATGATGTGATGATATTGTGTGACTCTGTCCGGATTGTCATAGTGGTGGCCCAGGAGGAGTTTGGGGTGCTTACCCCAGAACCTGTTAAATCAATCGTCTCAACTGAATTTTCCACATCAGACGAAGACACTGTCTGCAAAGAACCGTGCCCAGAATCAGAGGTTTTCGACAGTGCATCGCTTATTGTGCTGATAGAAAAGTTGTGTACATGTTTTATATACGACTGCTGGTCAATGTCTGTCTTTTTCTTGCAAAGCATCATGTAGCACTTAGGGAAAAAATTACAGAAAATAATCCCAAAGTTGGAGACAATAATGGCAGAGGCCTGGACTGCAGGGCGCTGTTGAATCTTGGTCACATATATGGGGATAAAGCAGACCCACACAAATAGATAGATGAGCATACTGAAAATGATGTAACCGGTTTCGTTGAAGCGCTGAGGAACCTTCCTACCTTTGAAGGCAAGAAGGAAGCAGATGCTGGCGAGCAAAGCAATATAACTGAGCATGATGCCAAATCCCCAGTTGGATCCGTCATTGCACTCAAACACAATCTCCATGCTTTGCCTTAAGATTTCCACCTCAACTTTAGGGGCATCAAAGATCAACCAGAACGTGCATATAAGGCCTTGAATTCCAGTGCCACACACAACAATGACAGGAGGTTTGTATAGCTTGTTCAGCATGTGTTGCTGGTTGATGTCCAAGAGGAATGCAAGAAATGTGCGAAAGGCCTTCACTAAAATGCAAGAGACAGACAGTGTAAAGCCAAGGCCGTACATGGTTTGGCGGGATTTACAAATGTCATCTGTAGGCTTGGTAATAAACAAGACCACTGCACCAAAGCTAACTGCTAGCCCAGCCATCATGACAAAGACCAGTTTCCCACCTGCCACTTTGAAAATGACACTATGACGACTATTCAGGAAGATGATGAATATGGAAAATAGCAAAAGAAGTCCTATCCCTGTAACAACGAGCAAGGAAATACCAAAGGGGTCGTCCCATTTCAAGAAATGTTCAGTTCTTTGCTGACATTCTTTCCAACCCCTCAAGGACCAAGTTCCATCAGGACATTTTCGACAGTTAGAAAGATCTGTAAAGACAAATGTTCTGTTAGTATTTTCTATGGTTGTTTTTCATAAGAAAAAATACACACAAAATATTCTCACCAGAAACACTGGTGTAGGTTCCCTCTTCACAGTCACTGCAGTTGAAGCAACAGAATATCATAGAGATTTTTTGAAAAGTTCCAGGCGGACAAGACTCAGAACATTTTGACTCAGGGATCTGAAAAAAATACAATAAAAAATAACATATATAACAAACATTGGAAGAATAAAATAAAGAAACAAACGTTATCTCTGTAAAGTAGCTTCAGTATGTAGTAGCCAGTCTTACGGTTTTGTTTGGAGTCTGCCATTCGATGGTTTCCTCTACGATACCCAGAGTGCGTTTCGTTACATCATACTCTCCAATAACTTCAAAATGCCTCCTATTTGCTCTCTTCAACCAGTTGATTAATTCATAGCCAGTTGAAAAGCTAGATTTATGAAAATAAAACTGCCTCTTGTCAAGGGTGAAATTCACTTTCATTATTTCGTGGAGAAGCTGAAACAACATAACAGAAATAGTGTCAGATTAAATACATACATGTTCACACACATTAAACCTGCACTATGTAAGTTTGCCCATTAGCAACCTGTAGTGGCTTGAGTTGTGAGGGGGGGGGGCAAAAGTGGACCAGAATACAATTATTTAAAGAGAAAAATGTTATGTGTGGATGGGCACATTTTATTCTTGAGAAACTTTATAGTTCTGACATTTTTTAATGGAGTAAATAGCTGCAGTAGAAAAGTTACATAGTCCAGGTTTAAATAATCATTGAAGTAAAAAAATACTCACATCGCTGGGTTTAAGGTCCCTATCTCCGGTGCACATAGTTTCATTGCATTTGAGAAGAGTCCGCAGAGCGTACGCTATCGACCATGTAGCCACTCTATGAGCATAAAACTCATTCACATCAAGAGCATGTGCCAGAAAGTCATCATTTGCTTTTTGAGGGTCTGGTAGCTCACAAGCAACTTTAGATTTCAGCTTCAGGGAGTCAGGCAAGGGACACTGGTCAGCAGGCCTACCGTTGAGGCAATCCTGGTGTTGTTGAACCTCTGGGGAACACCCAAACCTCAGATCCTTGTATTCCTCGATGAACCTATTCACAGCCCCCGGGCCAGGCGAGAGGTGGGTGAGGAAATGCTCGAACCCTGGGTTGGGTCCTGTGATGAACCGAATTCCAAAGACATCTCCTATCGTATTGATTCCTGTCATTGAAGCCACGGGTTGATACATGGACCAGGAATCACTGGCAATCCAGGTCCTGGAGATCCCCTTGCTGATCATCAACTTAAAAAGCTTCTCCACAAGTTGCCCCTTCAGGATGAGCAGAACCACCCGCGCGCTGGACGACTCAATGCGAGTTGCCACCTCACCAATCCGCCGCATGCTCTCAGGGTGGCCCAGGTAATGCGGAATGACCTCGTTAAAAGCAGCACAAATATGCATATCTTCTGCATATTTTAAGAAGTTGTGCAGAGCGGCACTCCCATAGTCATCGTCCCCCGATACAACACCCACCCAGTTCCACTTAAAGTGGGCCATGAGCGCGGCCAGGGCATAGGTCTGGTGTACATCGCTAGGTATGGTGCGCAAGAAGGATGGATAACGCAATTTATCGTCCAGAGTGTTCGCAGATGACGTAGCACTTATCTACAAAGAAACAAAGACACTTTGTTGTTATTTGTGTTACAATTTCATTCACATTGAATTCAGAGCAGAAAATGCCATGTTAGTCCTTTATGCTCACCTGGGGAACCATATAGAGGCCCAGATGCCTGGCCACAGCAGTAGATACCTCTGAATAGCGTGCCCCAATTATTGCTTTAACTAATGGTCGCTCTATGAAGTCACATCCGACAGGATTGGTTTGGTTGATGGCCATCATATGCATAGCACTTTGGATTCCTTTGATGGCATCTGAGCATGTATCGCAGACCAAATAACCAAGACGGATGGCAGGAAGGAAGCCAGAGTCATTGATTGTGTCAATTGTGTGAATGACAGCCAAGATCTGCACAAATGATTTCAAGTCGAACCTGAATGAGGAAATGCAGATATGCATTAAAAATTAAGAATTTTGAGTTTTACATTTTCCCCAGTTGTAGCAGTAGCTTTGATGATAACACAATGCTATATAATCTCATCTGGTTTTGGTCATATCACATCCCACTGTCGACTTCCAGTGTTTAAAGTTAAAGTTACATTAAATGTAATACATTAATACCACAAAGATTAGACACTTCGTTTACAGACCCAGCATACATTTTTGTTTAAAGCCTGTCTTTATTTTATATAGTTAATATTCTGGGATGTATTTTCAAGTTTCAAAACTCCAAAAGGTAGTTAAGCATTTGCATTATCTAGCTAGCCCATATCAATAATGACAACGAACAACAAACACAACTCAATTTTCTTATGAACTATTGCTAACTCCATATGAAGCATGTTAACACCTATGTATGTGTCTGTCTGATTATGCGTTTGTAATTGAGATATATACTTGACATCAAGGAAATAAAGAGTATGAATTACATTTTCTTTTTTTTTTTAATCGCTGAAGACATACCCTGTGCAGTTGAATCTCTCTGGTCGAATGAGCCTGTCCAGGTTCTGCAACTTAGAGTGGCAGGGGCTTAATACTCCAATGATTATATCCCCTGGACCTCTGGCACCACATATAGACTCAGAGTAATCACAGCATGACACAAGGCCCGCTAAAAGAGTCCCAAGTGTACACAAGTTCACCTGCAGTAACATTGCACAGTTAAGAATGATGCTTTCACAATGTGAGACAAAGACAAATGCCAGGTGAAACCTGGCAGGTTCAGCATTTTCTAGCTTTCTACCACACCCACATTTTCAAAAAGGAAAACTATCCCACTATCGACTGCCAGATGGCTGAAAGACAAGACAGTTTTACAGTAGAGCTAAAAATAAATACAAAATATTGATTCATTTAAAAACATAATATAAAATATATATATTTTTTCATCATTATACCTCAATAAATTATGATTATTAGGTATTCACAGAGTATATGTGGATACCTATTGTTATTGTAGGGTTTAGGTATTTTTATTATTATTATTATTATTATTATTATTATTATTATTATTATTATTATTATTATTATTATTATTATTTTTATTAATTTAGTAGTAGTAGTAGTAGTAGTAGTAGTATTAGTATTATTATTATTATTATTATTATTATTATTATTATATCCTACCTTATCTCCTAACAATGTATTATTATTATTATTATTATTATTATTATTATTATTATTATTATTATTATTATTATTATTATTATTATTATTATTATTATTCT
>OMNR01036482.1:12652-26353 GCA_900303205.1 Mora moro
ATATTGTTTTTTTTTTTTTTAATGCAACGGCCCATATCTCCGAGTTGGACTGGTAAAAGGTTTTTAAATGTTCGACATATATAGTCATTATTATTATTATTATTGTTGTTGTTGTTATTATTATTATTATTATTGTTATTATTATTATGATCATCTGTAAAGAGAGCGAGAGAGAGCGAGAGCGTGTACACAGACGCACGAGAGCGTGTAGATCGTTGACGCGCATTAGCTGCTGAAGTTAACAAACACTGCTGAACTACAACTAGAGAGCCGCACTTGTCAGTGGTCGCTACTTGGGCCAAAGCTAGCCATCTTTTAAAACGCATTCACTGCTCATTGTACAGTATCGCCAACACATTTCTGGAGCCACGCAACCACACCGTTCATTATTAAATCTGCAAATCTTGCATGAGCAGAGGTAAGGACTCGAGTGGTTGACGCTAGTGACTCGAAGCTGTACCCGGCGTTAGCTGTGTCTCCTACAACGGAGACGTTAACATGTAGTCCTATAACTTATAAGACCGCTAGGATAATTAAAAGACACTGAACTCGATGTAAATGTACGGATGTTCGCAAATGCCGTTTTGTCATACGTGCTTAAACATGTGTAGCTGTCAGCTAGCGAGCCGACGGGGCAGACTGACAGGTTGACAGGCTGACAGGTGACAGGTTATTCTCACGGTAGGGAAACAGACAACAGTGATCTATTGTTTTAGACAACTCATCAAACCCACGTCATTAGATTTAGATTATGTCAAACGCACCTTGAGTGCTCACTAATTCAGTTTTACCTTCCTGGTTTGACGGGTCCACTTTGATGTCTCTCTAATCTCTTTCCAGAACAAACAGAGGCTTTTTGCGTTTTTTTCTTTTTTTTTTTTTTTACCACAAATGATCCAAACTGAGGCAGCATGATGAAACACACACTGAGATGGTGCCAGACGCCGCCCTCGGTAGTACGCACCAAACCCAACAATGCAAATTCCCTGCAGATCAAGAGAAGTCTCCGTCTTAAAAGACCCAATGGACAAGATGCCCAGGGTCCAGCAGGCAAGAGCCAGCCAAGTCAGTATCAACTAGAGTTGCATCGTGCCAAAGTAATCTCGGGGCCAACATTTGTTGTTCAGCGGGAGGAGATGGCCGCCTTCTTTAGAATCTTTGGTGAATAGCTTTTCTACTACAAAGAATCTGTGTTATTTAATCACTTAATCTTTCATGTTATTATCTTAAGGACCACATCTTTGTAAATTTGAGATTCCCCTGCGTTTTTTGTGTGCATTAGCTTTGTGGAGTGTGTTGCTTTTGAAAATGCCATTCTTTTTTAAAATATGTGAATTAAACTCTCCTAGAGACTAAATAATCAATTATGTAGCTTAACATGTAACATTCATTTTACTCCATGATCCATGTAAGATGTTCATCTTGTGGTGGACGTAAGGAAAAATAACTGGGTTTGGTTGCAGATGATGGCCTCATACAAGACTTTCTGTGGATGGACTGTTGCTGTAAAGTCACAGACAAGGTACTTGTCACACTCTTAGACAAACTCCATCTGAAACTGTATCAGGATTGCAGTCTACTGATTTTAACTGTATTTCTGCCCCTGCTTCTGACACATTAGTATCTCCTTGCCATGACCTTTGTCTACTTCAAACGGGCTCACTTCAGCATCAGTGAACACAACAGAACAAACTTTTTCATTGCGCTGTAAGTTTGACCTGTTTGACCTGTTTGGGTGTCACACACACACACACACACACACACACACACACACGTGCGTGTGTGTGTGCGTGCGTGTGTGTGTGTGTCAAGTTATTATTTGTTATATTAGATATATACATTTTTGGACAATATAGCAGAGGCTGAACTAAGATGCGTACACAACAGCTACCTCGCCAACACCATGGAGGAGGATGAAGAAGAAGGCAAGTACGAGATCTTCCCCTGGGCACTGGGCAGTAGCTGGAGGAAGCACTTCCCCCGCTTCCTCCAGCAGCGCGACAAGCTCTGGGCTCGCATGGAATACAGAGGTGTCGTCAGCAGACGCTGCTGCGACGAGGTAGGCATGTCCGCGTCCCGTGTGTTTGACCTTGAAAACGGATGAGCATTTGCATTTGACCCATAGGCAGACAAGAAGCTATACTTGATGCTTTAAATGCAGCATGTAGCTTTTGGGAGTGATGTCACCTTTCCTCCGTGAAAGGAAGTGGTAATTTAATATGACAACCCAGCCTCCCTTTTTTTTTTTGTACTGCCAAGAGCTGCCAAGTGTAAGCGGTTCATAGTTTCTGCCCGAAACCAGTGCTTGAAAGGCGGCAGCGTAAGTTGTAACTCCTTCCCATTTGCTGTGTGTTGTGGGAATTACAGACAAAGGTGGACAAAGGTTTTTCAGAATGTCAGAATACCTGTTAGAATACCCCCTCTCCTCCCAGGTGATTGGCATCATGCCATCACACTTGTTGTGGCAACGAGAGAGGGCGGAGCACCACAGTGGCGCTCGGCGGCATTACGGCGAGAGAAACCAGGTGTGCATGCCACGGGGTCCCTCTGTGGCTTCCGCCCCGTGCACCCTGTGCAGGCGCGGGGCCAAAAGCTGTCCAAGCCTGGTCCTCTTCTCCACCTCCTCCGCTACGACCCCCAGCCTCGACTCTCCGCTCCAGCTGGAGGTAGAGGCCACGCCGCCCAAGGCTAAGCCATCCAGCAGGAAGCCACGCAAGGCCAGAGCCCAGGCCCGGGCCCAGTGCTCTGCCTGCCTCCACACTACGGCTCCTCCCAGTAAGTTCAACCATGAAAACACTTGCAAAGAAAAACTTAAGAACTATGCTTAGGAGATGAACATCTCAATTTGGTGCTGTGTAGTTGAACATGTTGTACACACACAGTCAGCTTTTCATGAAGTCAACAGATTGGACCTTGTTTTAGTTTTAAGCCCAGACTAATGACTCTTTTGATACATTTTTTTTAAGGGCATGATTCTGGCTGTGGGTCTACTCGTGATGCTTCCATGGACTGGATCAACGAAGAGTAGAGCACGACTCTGCGTGTGGTTTAGAGTTACGTTGCGTTTTTCTTGTCTGGGATTCCCCGCGGTTATTCCCAAATAGGCCATGAAACAGGAACGTTGAGTTTCAGTCACAGCAATGCAATTGCTACAAGTATTTGTAAATGCTTCCTGGATGTGTGTGTGTGAAGCAATAATAATTATATTAAATGTTCTACTATTTAATATTTAGTACGTACTAAAGCATTGTATTGGCTCTGTTGACCACCAGGCCTAGGACGCTGTGCACTGGGATTTAACTGGCAGTTTTTATATTGATACCACTCTGGCTATTAAAATGACACAGCCTGCCTTTGTACGTCTTTGACTTTGCCCTACTTTGAGTGTTTTGTGCTTTGTTTTGACACACCAGTTGTATTACCTGTTCCAAAAATACCAGCCGTATCCTATGCCAGTGGTTCTCAACTGGTCCCGCCTCAGGACCCACTAATTAATTCACGACCCAAAAATAGAAAATGTGTTTACCAATATTGCAGTAATCAACAATGTCTTCACGTACTGTTGAAAATGTTGAGCGAACAAAAAGTTGCAACAATTGGGGCTAAACTCAATGAACTAGTGAGCCATCGAAACATGAATTAACATTGAAACATTAGTTAATTCATGGGCTTCTTTCTAAAGATGAAGGTTTGGCATATGCTCTGTGACCCACACAAAGGGCCCTGCCCATAACCCATCAGTTGAGAATCACTGCTCTATGCTGTCCGTATTTTTGCACCATCATAATGTCAACCACTAAATGTTGCCTCTATGAAACGATAGCTTTGTCATTTAGTGGTTGGTTGTGAAAGCAAACCAAAAAACAAATAGTGCCATGGTGCGTGTGTTGTACGCATGTGGTTTAGATTGTGATTAAGCTTTTTAGCAGAGGGTTATCTACAGAAGGTAGGACAACTCTTTTGTACCTTCATGTTGTCTCAAGTCAATTGTGAAGATAGAAAGATACCATATTCTTGGACCTTTGTTTGATCTTCACACATATGAACAAAAATGAAGCGTAGTAGGTCACAAGTTACATTTATTAGTCAAAGTGTACAAAAATCGTCACTTGCAAAGAGGCTCCTGTATATACTTCCGTAGTTTCACCAGGAATGCTGAAAGTGAAAAGAACCGAGGGCGATTTAAACTCATGCCATGTAAACTGTTATTTGGGAGATTTTGGATTTGAGAAGACAAACTGTTGGAGGTCTGTTACCAGTGTGGCTCAGCTGCTCCGGGTGGGGTCTGCTAATGTAGGGGACACTTCCAAACGGCGGTGGGTCCTTAGCAGCAGTTGACTCTTCTGAAACACAAAAACACTTCCGGGATGAAATGTGTATCAGAGTGATCCTAAGCTTCCAGTAAACCCTCAGAACACATTCCTTAACACATCTCATGTTACATCACAATAATATACTTGAACTTCCTTCGTTTCACCTTTCTCCTCCACTCCGCACGGCTCCCTCTCCTGGTCTTCGTTCGAAGGAGCTAGAGGAGACTTCCTTGTGCAGAAGTCCCCGTCTTTTTGGCGAGCCGGGGCCACCAGCCAATGCCTGACGGGCACCTCGATGATGCGCTCACACAGCAGAGGAAGTGATGCGCAGCGGATGCCGTCCAGTAGATCGACTACTTGTGTTATACTGCAGGTTGGACACAGGTGTGACGTTTGGGAGTTTGTCAGTATGACCCAATTCAAATTTGCAGCAGGCGTAAGACACAAGCATAGAGCTAATACAATAGGCCTGTGCAATAAGATCATATATGCTGTAGATGGTATAAGGATAATTCACAAAACTAATTCACGAACATAACTTGTATGTGCAATCAGACAGATCAAGAATCAAATATTGAATGATTGCGGCAAATCTACGATCACACCTTTATACTCAATAAGGCCTTTGCAGGCCTAATCCATGAATGCTGTGTGTGGATGTCGTGTTGTTTACGTCTTACAGCTCTGCTAATCTGCTCTAGTGGGGACGCTAATGTTACACACTTAGCCAAGTAGACGGCACACACGGCCCCGGGGTGGAGATATGGAACTACCGTGGGCAATACCAACTGTGGGCTGAGGAGATCAAGAGCGACCTGCAACGGACAGAATCCATCCGTCAAAACATCATGAATGAGCTGTCACCACAATGTGCTGGGTTATTGTAAAATGTTTTTTTAAAGTGTTTTTTTTTTAAATTGCAATTCCTCCATTAGCTATTTTCTTTTTACAAGAGTGTTCAAACTGACCGAATGAAACCCCTGACCGTCCAGGAGCGAGGAGGCGGTGCGCAGGTCAGCTTGGTGAAAGCGCACGTTGTCGGGCCACTCCTCGCTGCGCCGCAGGCCCCACGATGCCCGCCAGCGGTTATAGTTCTTCACCGCTCTGCCATGGTGGTCCTCCCTGACCTCCACACTCAACACCGTACCCTTGGAGCCCACTGGAGACACACACACACACATACACACACGAGTATGATTCATTATTTTGGCCTCTAGTGTAGAATTTACTTCACTGTTTCCGTTTCAGAAGACTCTATATTGTTACTCCAGTATTTAGGAATTATTTAATTCTGTAACAGATTAGTAAAAGGTTAAACAGACGGGTAAATTACGATTTAATTCGTTTATAGACAGGGTTGACGTTTAAAACTTGAACCCATCAACAACAAAATGAAATCCATTAGAGCAACAAAACTAAATATGAGGTCACAACACAGAAAAAAAGTACATTTACTTGCATATCAAGTTCATATTTTACTTGAGAAGTCTTAAGTGACCACAGCAGGTGTTCATGTGCATACATTTTGTGCATATAGATTTCCCATTAAGTGTTAACATTTTCTAAAAGCAATGAATCTAGATTTGTATGTATTAGCCTAACGTGTGCTACCTACTACTACAGACCTGCTCGGGAGAGGAAGAGTGACATCGCCCCTGACCCCGACCCCGACTCCAACACACAGTCTCCCTCTGACACGTCCATCATCGTCAACATCATGCTGGCATCCTGGAGGGGAATATAAATACATGGAGACAAATGTTGAGCCGTTGAGTCTGTAATTAACCGTTCTATAACACCGTGAAAAATAAAGATATTGGTAAGAGTAGGGCTATAAAATGAACAAAACAAACTGAACCTTTGGGTACGCTATTGCTGGTCCCCTCTTCATCAACAGCACATAATCGTCCAGGCTCGGGCGGCGAATGAGGATGGGAACCCAGCGTGTAGTCCTCATAAACAGGCCCGAGGGTCGCCCTGCGATGTCGTCGTGGTTAATAGTACCCCAGGAGCTTTGTAGACGCACTCCTTTCTGGAGTTTGAACATCTTCTTAAACTCTACCCGACCTTTCTTGTGACACTCTGCGATAAGCAGCTCCCCGAACTCGACCAAGTTCTCCCCAGGGAGAGATGTTGGTCGGGATTCGACCATGTTAGAAATAGTTCCACCACAGGCTTGGCTTTCCATGTCACTGCAATCTGCGACAGTCTCACCATTAGATAGACGTGCAATCTCTTCTTGTGGCATTGAGATATCCTGTATGTGTGTCTCTGAATCACAGATGTTGTTTTTGGTATCATGGCATTGTGTGACAGATGCATCATGAGTGTTTGAATCCTCAATGACATCCATGCTTTCATCAGTTTTCTCCTGATTACAGTCTCTTAACTGTTCCACTTCAGGGCCAAGGGACTCCTGCGGTAACAAACGACTAATTCTCTCCAGTGGAGACAGGGGGCGTCTTCTGCCTAAAGACACCTTTTGAGTTACTTTTCGGCTGTCGTCCTCGTCCATCTTATTATGACCAACGGAAAATCTTCTTATTTCACGTACCCTTGTACCCTGTACATTGCATTTATGAAGCTTCCTATAACTTCTGTGTCCAAGACTAGGTATGTTAATTCGTGCGAGTGTCTGCCAAAGAAAAGCCCTTGCCATGGGCATATGTATAGACATGGTTTAAGTTAACAGTTAATAATATATAAAACTATACCTAAACAAGGGAGCTCATCATAATCCAACACATGAAAGTTGTAGTCACAACGCCGGAGTAAATATATATATATATATATATATATATAGCACCTATATTTTAAATGTAATGGATCGCGAATACAATGCTGCGCATGAAAGTCAATGGTTTTTCTGGAGGTTTTCCGGCTGCAGGATGACAGGCTCCCCGTGCAGGAAAACGAAAGACACATGTCTACCGCGTCACTAATCTGCGACAACGCAGGCTCCGCCCCCTGTGCGTTCTGGGCAGTAACCAAAGACCTCCAGCAGAGGGTGCCATTGGTTCTCCGTGAAATACAAAACAATAACGAAGTACACCTCTTTTATACAGATTACAGACATGCTCACTCGTGTTTTACCCGCCGTAGGTCGTCTGAGGTGGATGGTGTGTTGTATATTTGTATTACTTACTGGTTTAACTATGATTACCTGTGCGATTGGTACAAAACATTTAAATTTGTTTTTTTCATGTAACTTGTTCGCGTCAATTGTGGTATTAAACGTGCCCTTATACAAATAAGCCCTTATAATCAATACATTGTACCCGACATTATACAATAAACTGGGATGCCCAACTCGGGACTCAGATCCTGCTAGTTTGTTTTTGGTTGTGGACCAAATCAACAAACGAAGTAGTTACAATTACTTACAATGCACTGCATTATCCTGTAGTATAAGTCTATATACTATTCAAATCTATTATTGTTTGCCAAAAAAAACAAAAACCGGCTTCGGTTCTTTTAGACACGCCCACTTGTAGATAGTAGCCAATGGACGGGCTGTGACGTCAGAGGAAATGCCCCCGCTCGTGAACGCTCACACGTGGTTTTTTTTTGCTCCCCCCCAAACCACGCAGACGCACGCAGTGCTTCGGAAATGGCGTCCGATGGTGGCAGCAGCGGCTCGCTGGGACTACCCTGCGTATTCTCCCCCAAATCACGGCAGTATCTGGCTCTGTGCGCCCAGGACGGTAGACTAAGAGTCTGGAATACCGATAGCAAAACACTCCACCAGGAGTACGTGCCTTCTGCCCACCTGAGTGCCACTTGTACCTGCATAGCATGGGGACCATGCCGGACAGTCAAGGTATGTGGTGTGGGGGGGGTGGGGGGTACTTTAGAAATGCTTAGGCCTTCTGGATTTTTACTGGTTTTAACTCGGAATAGGCAGTTAACTAAGTATGCTGTGTGCTATGTTGAGCGCAGGATGGACTCATCCGAGCACCATTCGTATGTTAATGTAAGGATGATCTCGTGTCTGACACGGACGTGGCTAAGGTTAGCAGCGGTGGCCACGTCGTTAGCAGCTAGTAGCTGGCTGTGTGAAACAGCTGCGGGGAAACGCACATGTTGGTCCCACATGGTTGGGGGGAAATTAGTTTTCAATTCAGGGGAGAATACGAGGGCGAATCAATGTTTTTCGAATAAACACAACCCCAGCATGCGTTTGTTTGTCTTCAGGTGAGCCGATATATGGGCTGACCTGTTTTATGCATCTTCTGTAGCGTGTGAAAGTAAGCATTTTGGAAGTTAGCGTTAGCTACCCGAGGTTTAGCGCTGAAGCTAACGTGCGCCACCATGACGCTCGCAAGCAAAGCTCACTGAAGTTTTTAGAGGATAGTAAATGCAATATGTCCGATTACATCAACCGGTTATATAGCACAGCGCAACGTTGTTGACCCTGATTAACTTTTTTGGTCCCCAATGCTATTGGCCACGATGGCATACACCTCTTTGACATCTAGCTCAATTTGATCTTGCACAAGATCAAGTCACCATTATAGTTCAAATACGCATACAAGCATTTTAATGGCTGTTTGTATTGGTCTTTGAATTACACTTTTGAACTTTGGTCTTTAATACTAATAACGTCAACGATATGTTTTTTTTAGGAGGGACCTCAGAGGAAGAAGAGGAAATCGGAGGCTGTGCAGGTGGAGGAAAAGGCAGACCTTTTGGCAATGGGCACGGCGGCGGGCACTGTGCTTATCTACAGCACAGCAAAGGGAGCATTGCACTGCACTCTGGTGAGTTCATATGACACTTCTACTTGTAATGTTTGTATAAGAGAAATTTAAAATCACCAATTCTGCCACTGATACCCTAAATCAATCTCGAATCTATACAACTATCCGCAACCAAAGTGGTAGGCAGCGGTAGGTTGACAAACAAAAATACTGTTGTACTTGCTTCATGCTTGTTATGTACATTTCTATTCATTAGTTCATAAAAGGCAGTTATTTGTTAATGCGTCAGATTAGTTTCTTCACTGGGAGAAATGGAGTATGTTCATTAAAAAAACTTCATTAACATGTCCATGCAGTTAAACTATGAATGGCTGTATTGATTTGTTGTCCGTCTTCCGCTGGTGCCAGGACGGTGGCCATAGTGGAGAGGTGAACTGTGTCCAGTGGCATCCCCAGGATGCATTGTTATACAGCGGTTCAGAAGATACTCAAATTGTAGAGTGGGACCTGCAGACGGGAAAGTCACGCTGGTCAGTATCTACATTCTGCTCTTTCATGCTCTTTCTACAACAACATGCACCCCCTTTCACGTTCTCTGTTGATGCCAGGGATGGAAATGATCCTTTTCTTGCGCAAATATCTGGCATCTTCCAGCTGTGTCTTTAGAATGCCTTGCATCCCCAAGGCAATTTCTAAACAATGTATTCATGCACATTCGTTGACAATTGTGCAATGTACATACAAATTTGGGTCGTAGTTATGAACGACCACAATTGCGCAACAATAAATCGGCACACAATATTTTAAAGTGCTTGATTTTAGAAAGCTGTCTTCACCTCCCATATAGACAATTCTAGAAAGGACCTCCAGATTTTGTTGATGTTTGGATGCTGTTTAAATCACAGAGCATCAGACTGTCTGTTGCCATGTAAATGCCATGTCTTTTGGTCAGCTCATGAACTAGCCCGCTACATCTTGAGATTTGACGTCAATCTTTGACGTCATTTAATCATTTAATTTCATATGCCCATTTAACCCGCTGAATCCAAAAAGGGAAACTGCTGCACGTACATCTGAACAACTATTTAAAAAAACTTGACCTGTCTATTCACGCAAATACGTTCTCATTGGGCTCACTATTGCCATGCTCATGTATTACCAAACCCCCGAATCATTGAATAACCATTGGGGTATCCGATGCAAAGTTAATTCCCATGTTATTTTAGCTTGGGTAAAGGTGGTTACTGTTTTTACCTCCAATGTTTTATTTGAGTGCAAACAATTGAGTTCACGTGCTAATGTCTCCTTTCAATGTGTTCAGCAAGTGGAAGGCGGACTGTGCGGCGGTGACCAGTTTGTGTGTGAGTCCTGACGGCAAGCTGCTGCTCTCCGCAGGACGGACCATCAAGATGTGGGACTTGGAGACCAAGGAGGTGTATAGGGTGAGCGTCACAGCCGTTTTGATGCGTGACGCAAATGGATCTGTGTTCCTGGATACAGGTCATCTTCAGCTTGTTTGTCAAAGGGATGATTCAAATTTGAACACGTAACATTTAGGGTTGGGTGATTAGATGTCCTATCGCCTGCCGACCAGAGATTGGCGATGTATTTGTTCCCTGGGCGAATTTGGCTATCTTGACAATAAACTAATCAACAAATGTTAAATCGGTTGGAATGTCTTGGTTTAATAATCAAAAGGATGTAACTTATTCGTCATGTCAAACATTTCAGTATTCACAATGTCTGTACAAGCAGTTTACAAGTCAGAGTTTGTCCCATTTTGTGGTGTTCTTTTACCCCCCTGCCCATTCAGAGTGAATTATCTTTTTTTATATATATGCTAGCGGTTGGTCCAAGAAATAATAATAAAACAAAACCATTTGCTTTCTTCTCTCCCTTTTTCAGAAATTCACTGGCCACTCAACGGCTGTAACGACCCTATGCTTTGCGACCACCCGGCCCCCAGACGGCAATGGCCTCTACTTCCTGTCTGGGGCTGCATATGACAGACTCCTCAGTGTTTGGTGAGTTGAGGGATTTAATGTATTGCTCATACAATTTGGTGGCTTTATAGTTGTTTTTTTTATTTGTGCTGTAATGGAAACGAATTGGGCTGCATGGCTTTCTAGTGAACTCCACCTGACGGAGCACACAGTGTTTTCAGCCAATTGTCGTTGACTAGCCTGGTCGTATTGGTCCTTGTCTGCCGCCTTTGTCTCATGCCATTCTCTCCACGTCAATACAGTATACAGAGTGTGCCCCGGGGTTGTATGTAATGTCGGGAGATATTGGCAGCTAGCCATCAAACGGGCTAATGTTTTCAAACTGCTTCTGAATAGGTTCAGGGTTCGGTTGTGGCGAAGGTACTTTGCCGTTAACAAAAAGATGGCGATAATTGCAGAGCAATGGTGGGGTCCGGGCGACTTGAGGAAACCGCCCTCTGTTAGTGGTCGTGATCAAATGCTGTAGGTTGTAGCACCAGGCTGACTGCTTGGATTTTCTTTTCTGCTGCCAAATGGTGTATGCTGAGAACGTAACAAGATCGTTTTATCTCGTAGCTCTTGAACAGTGCCAGAGGAGTAGGTCACCTTGTGTGTCACACTGAAGACTCGTCTTTATAGAAAAGCCTCTGTTGTGATGGTTTTACATGTGCGGTTGCTTGCTTGTTTGATGTAATTCCCTTTTTATGAGCTTATCTTTTCTCATCAGTTTTTTATTATTCCATCTTCTTGTAGCCCTGTTTCCATTTAAAGGCCCACGTTGACGTCAATAGTTTTTGTTACTACTATGACACTAATGCGTTTGTGTGTTTTTCTAGGCAAGTGCGAGACGATGGCAAAGACAAGAACTCGGTGGTGTCGTTCACGTTGACAGATGAACCCCAGCACATTGACCTCTACTCTTCCAACAACAAAGACGAGGTCAGACACATTGTGCTCTCATATGTCCACGATGGGCAATTTATACTGCGATGGATTAGGATTGGTTATTCTCCATAATAAGTGTGTGTAATATTCTTTGAACAGGCAATGAGACTGGCTGTGGTGTGCAAGGACGGACAGCTGCATCTTTTTGAGCACTTTTTGAACGGGTAAGACCCTCAAATGATTGCCCCTTTTTTTTTTTTTTTTACATACCGCATGTTTCACCGGAAGCCTTCGATAGATTGAGTTGTCTTGCGTTGTCCTCACAGGCCGTGCAAGAAGCCCCTGTCCCCCTCCTGTACGGTGCAGATGTCGGGCGTGGAAGACTCCCCGGTGCCCATCCCCCTGCTGGCCGCGGCCCTGGGGACGGACACGCGCAGCGTGATGCTGGCCTATGGCAACCACCTCCAGCCTGTCATGGAGAGAGTGGTACGTTCCACAGAGCCCTTGAATTACAGCAGCGCGGCGTGGACTTTGTTCAAAGGGTTGTTGTTTTTTCGTGTACCCTTTACCAACCTTCTACCCCCTTCACTTATCTGCAGGAGGTCAACACATCCGACAGACACATCTGCTTGGCCCGGGACGTGAAGACTACTTTGTCCCTCTCCATTGACGCCAATGTCTCCAAGGTACCGCATGCCCTCTGCTCTCACGGGAGCTAGACTTGACCATTCACTCCAGCATATTGCCTCGGCATGGCATGCAGAAGTTTTTAATTCCTGTGTGGCATTCATGGAGTTGAAACGTGATCAATATTACAAGCGACTCTACTCCTTCCAGGTGAAAACTCCATTAGTCAACGCCAAGAGCAAAGTGTTGGTCCCAGGGCTTCCTGGTCACCAGGCCCCCATCACCATGACCTCCCTCGGATCAGAGAAGAGGAAACTCGGCGGTAATACTAAAGAGGTATGGGTCGTTTTTTCCTAGTTCAATTTTCTATTTTTTTAAAAATAAATTGCTCTTGACACAAGTGAAAAACTACCGTGCCTGCTGTTTGTTCAGCATTTGCAATTTGGGTTTCACCATTGAGTTTACAAGCCAGTTGGATACGGAGAACAAATTGAATACTTTATAACCACGAATTCCTTCGTCCCTTGTGCAGATGTCAATAGAGGAGCGTCTGGAAGAGATAGAGCTTTCCACCGTCTCTGGACAGAAGGGCCGGGCGAAGGCGCTCCCCTCCCTACAGATGGACAACTTTGCAGTGCTTCTAGTGCAAGGGCTGGAGAGCCAAGACTCCGACATCCTTAATGTAAGTGTGTAACCGTCCAGCTAAATCCTAACTTGATACTCTGATCTTAAAAAGAGAGTCCTGCTGGTTCTTAACCCGTGTATCGGTCAACAAGTCAACGTTTCCCCTCCTCCCCGCAGAGAGTGTTCCAGAACAAGAAGGAGATGCAGATAAAGAAGACAGTGGCCCGGTTGCCGCTCTCAGCAGTCCTGCCGTTAGTGAACCAGGTGAGTCCCGTTTTATTCTCAACAACCCCTTTTTTATAGGTTACTTATTATTATTATTATTATTTTTTTACAAATGCCTCGAATACATATTGAAATCATCTAAACTTTTGTTCTTCCGTCAGATCACCACGAGACTGCAAGGGCATCCTTTAGCGTAAGTGAAGCGGACACCATCCGACCCTGTGCACTTCATTATCTTGTCACAACACCGCGGGTCTCTGCTAGGTCTACACGCCAACGTCAGACCAGCACCACCACCATCATAACACTGTACAACGCGATGTGAACTGCTAATGGAGCATGGCT
>OMNR01036483.1:0-13777 GCA_900303205.1 Mora moro
TAATATAATAACAGTTTAACTAGTAGTATTTAACTAGTATATAGTAAAAGTATTTAAACAAACATCAATTATGAATCAAATGGTAACTTAAACCATTTATTTTGTGTTCATATATAAGCATTAAAATAATAGCAGTACCAGTAGAAATAAAGACATAACAATAGATAATTGTATACACAGAGCCCAGGCACACAGTAGAAGGTTGTAGAACGTTTAAGACCCCTGAAGGTATAGAGCCAGTTTTGCATCATTCAGGAACATTTCCCATTTGGTTTGTGGTCCATAAAGGTCAGTTTAGACACCAGGGTCATACAATATGCTCAGAGAGCTTAATACACGTTCACAGGAAGAGGATAGTTCTCATGGTTAGGGTTAGGTTAGGGTTAGCCTAGGTTAGGCTTCTAGCAGAGATTATTGTAACGTTACAATGAGTGGTCAGAAATCCACCCCACATATATGTTGCGTAGACCGTAACTGGACATGTAGAACATAAAAATACGTGTTAGAACATGACGACAGGCACCCATGTCTGTCTTCTCCTGTTCACGCTTAGAACATACAACACGTCACATGTCAACAGGTTTGTCAGCGATAACAAAATCCACAACTTCAACATCACAATGGACACGCATATTCACATGGTAAATAAAACATGGATATAACGAGGTAATAGCATGTAAAGAACATGGTAATAACATGGAAGTAACAGAAATAACATGTAGAGACAGTGGGTCTGTTTGATAACAGAAGTACCAAGTCCATGCTAAGGCACCAGCTAATGTCGTGGGCCAGAGGATTCTGGAAAATAATATCAAACAAAACAAAATAATCCCTTTAAAAGAGCTTGGACGCTCACAGGAGGAAGCAGCGGTTAAAATTCATTTTGAGGATAAACAACGAAGCTTTTGAAAACAACATGAAGTGCCGTCCTACTTCAAAACTAAAGTCTCTTGCCGTATCGTAGTTGACTGATTCCCTAATCCCTATTTAGTGAACACTATATAGTACACTATTTAGGGAAAAAGTAAGGCAGGGAATAGGGGGAATTCAGACACTAACTATGTGCCAGAAGTAAGTCACCAGAAGTATTGGGGAAGAGAGCCAAAAACAAGATACCTAGTATGTAGGTTGATACCTAGTATGTGGCTGGACCGTATACCAGCCAATGGGGAAACACCAGAACTCTACCGGCCAATGGGGAAACACCAGAACTCTACTGGCCAATGGTGTAACTCTATCACTCAGCAACTGTGTCACTCAGTCAGGACAGACTTTCACGTTTCTAGGGCTGGCCTCGCCTGCTGCGGTCCAGCCAAAAACATCCTCTCCCCCTCTGCTCCTTCCCTCCCCAAGTTTCTCTGCCATTGAGAAGTGTTGCATTCACGCATCTGTGATTGACAGGCAAGAATAATTGGATTCCCGAACAGATCAGGGAAGAGATGCTCTGATTGGACACAAATGAGCCGGGAGTGGTCTAAAACCTAAATTGGCTCATACAGAGGCAGACAAGAGTCAACTCAAAACAGATATTCTCATAGCACATTTTACTCGCTAATAGCTGACGAATGGCTGTGGCATTTCAAACCAATGACACTCAAATAATAGCTTAAATCGTACCTACAGCACCTATATAGTAATGCACTATATAGGGAATCAGATTTGTACAGTCAGATTTCAAACAGCATTAGAAAACACCTCAAATAGTGCAGTATAAAGGGAACAAGTGAGCAATTTCAGACACGGCCTCTGCTTCACACCATCACGGTCCTTTACAATCAAACACAGAAGACAGCAAACATGACAGAGCCGCTCCAATGCTATTTAAAAGAACATTTTCAAAGTGCCAAAGAAGAAGAATTTCTTTCAAAATAGGTTAGAAGCCCTGCCTGGGCAGAGGATCCATCTCTTATAACCCCTCTCTTGGACACCTTGGAAGAGAAGCTCCTTTATTCCTGTCCTGTTACAACTTTCAGAGGTTTTCTCAGTGCCCGAGGCGTGGGTCATGTCCACAAATGTGACAAGCCATTGTTGTTATTGTTTTTAAACCTGGTTGAAAATCTTTTTCTTGAAAAAACAACAACCTTGAACCTTTAATGTTTTTAACCGGGTAACACACAAGTAAGGTTGATCCAGAACTTTTTACATATATTTCTGAGGTGGGTTCTGAGCGGTCATGTTATTATCTTGTTCCACAGCACCTCAAGCAGAGAACACACAAGTATTCTGTATGATACAAAGGACAAACAAAGCAGTAACATTCATTTGAAAATACAAACAATCCCTCATTTATCCACGGAAATGAATAGAAGTACCCATCTAGTTGTGAGTGGAGTTGAAACACTATAGGAGTACCATGTCATTATTCCCCTGGATAGCAGCACCTGAAGTTGTGTGTGCATGTACCATGTGCATAATATATATGTGCATACTACTACGTGCACGTGTATATATTAACGGAGGGTTGCCTAGGTGTGCCTTCCTTCAAAGACCATCCACTTTGGTGAACATCGTGCCCATGTTTGGATTATTGGTAACTGTAATTTTCTCAGTCTACCCCCCATGAATCCGTGGTGTATTTTAGTCTAAGATTTGGCTTCCACTGAGCTTGGTAATAACTGTGAGAAAGGGTTTAACCGATTCTTCTATTGACCGTCAACTGAACCAATCATGATTACACAACAGAGATGTCACACCCTGGTCACATGGCTTCTGTCTGTCTCAGTGTCTTGTTCGGGGGGAGGGGGGTTGCTAATGTTGTCAAATACACTCCAAACAGCACTAAAGGTCCCGGTATACAAAACGGACATTGCCGTGTTCATGTGGTATTGCTGACCAACTGCAGGCAGCGGTGAGTGGGAAAGGGGAAGATTCCCACGTCCTGACGTTCCTCCGTCACTCGAGTGGAGCGGCAGAGATGCACAGGTTGTTCAGGGCACAGGCCACCTGCACCACCTTGTCGAAGGCGGAGCGGTCGGAGGCGAAGCAGCTCTCCACAGGTCCCATCAGCACGGCATAGCGGCGCCGCACCATGGCGATCACCTTCTCCACGTGTCCCAGCAGAGAGAGGGCACTCTCTCTCTCTGTGCCGCCACCGGCAATCTTAAACGTGGCTCCCCGAGCCGCCACTGACTCACCAATGTCCAGGCCGCGACTCGCCAGCACGACATCTCCTGGGAGGAGCTTGCAGAGGAAGCCACACCCTTCGGCCAGCGTCTTGTCGCCGACGTCGCCGGCCACGCCCCCGGACACAAAGGTGACCACGCCCTGCGGCGCCACGCCGATCAGGTACTTCAGAGTGTTTCCACCCGGCCCTGTCCTCTCCGGCCTGTCGCCGCGGGAGACGGGCGGAGGCTGCTCGAGGGACACGGTGAAGAAGTCGATGATGACAGCGCAGTCAGGGTGCACGGCGCGCACAGCGGTTGGCAGGTTCTTGCGTAGCTCTGCCCTGGAGGGCCAGAAGACGGCGGTAGGTACCAGCGTGGATGACATGACGTCCACCGCGCGGCGCACCGCCCTGGTCACCGTGCCAATGCGCACACCGAAGCGGTACGCCAGGTCCTGGTTGCGGAGGTCCAGCCTCAGGCGCACCAGCGTCAGGAGCAGCTGCTGGAACTTGGAGAGACGAGTGGAGGTCTTGGAGGACGTCTTGTTGTCGTCCATGTGTGGTGCCAGCAGCCACATGACCGTCTCCAGGACATAGTAGTTAGGCAGGCCGGTGTAGAAGCGGACCTTTTCGGGGTCATTCCTCAGGGAGCTCTCTGACAGGGACATCTTCTCCAGCGACTCCCTGAGGGCCTGGTTCTCCTTCTGCAGGACGCTCAGCGCCTCCTCCAAACCCAATGACTCCTCCTCCTTCACGGCAACACGGCCTCTCTTGCTACCCCTCGCAAAGTTACCGTTACTATCTTCCTCCTCCTCGTTGTCACCATCATCATCGTCGGCGCTGGGGGGCGACGAGGGGGTCTCGTGTCCTGGGTGGTCTTCTTTAGGGGTCTGGGTCTGGATTGGGTCGCGCCCCTGTCCCTGGAGGAAGAGCAGGGCGTTGGCGGCCTCCACCTGGGCTTGCTGTTTGTCCCGGAGTTCCAAGTCGTCTGGTTCCTTCATGTCCTCTGGTTCCCTCATGTCGGGGGCCGGAGGAGAGAAGATGGATGGAACGTAGTCTGGGGAGCGAGGGTTCTTCACCTGCTTTCCTGGAGGATACAATAAACAGACAAGATGAGTGGAAACACAACGTTTGGCCTGCTCTGTAAAGCCCAATAAAACATCTACTTTTTTCGATGGATAAAGTTATCCAAAGGATTTTTTGACATTTTAGCTTAACCTCGAATTTCTCCCGTAAGAAAGTCCACTCCATCAAACCCATGATTATCTGCCGTTTCATTGACACACCCACCCCCCCACCACCCGCGCCGTCATACCGGAGATGAAGTGAGTACTACAGAGGCGACTGCCGTCGTTCGGCTGCCATCCCTGCCGGTTCACCGCGTCAACCCACCGCTGCTTCCTCTCCGGGTCCCGGGGGAACCGGTAAAACGACAAGGCGGTCCCCGGGGTGCGTCTGTTCCTACAACCGGACACCACACACGTGTGCACCATAACGTGGCTTAGGAAAAGGCGTGCAGATGCGCGTGTGTGTGTGTGTGTGTGTGTGGTGCCCGTGGTGTGTATGTGAGCCGTGGTCGGTGGGTGTTTTGACTCCCAAAATGGTGGCTGGCGAGAGGGGGTGGTCTCCCGGGCGCATATGCGCAGTCATTGGTCAGTTCAGTCCGGCGATGTAACGCCATTGGACTGCGCTGGATGTGGACCCCTCTTCATGCAACGTCATCTTTACGCGCCCACACGCAAGTTGTGTGCAATAGTGTGTAGTACTTTAGTAGTACGTTACATTTTATACAACTTTTCTCCTTGCCACCACACGGCTGTAATAAAAAAAAAAAGAATAGTACCATGGCCGTGGAGTCAAGAGTCACCCAAGAGGAGATAAAGAAAGAGCCGGAGAAGCCCATCGACAGAGAAAAGGTCGGTCTTCCTACACGTCTGTGTTTGTGTGTTTTGCGTGTGCTTTTTCCTAAACCTGCAATCCACACTGAGCACCCCATTTATACTAGATATCACATTACAGGGCATGCATTTAGCATAGCCTACCGCATGCATTTACGTCTGCACGAAACCAGTCAATGTCCAAGCGACATTTTATTTGGAAACCCCAAATGGTCGACGGTTGTATGATCGTCAGTGTTTGCAGTTAATACAGAAATTACAAAAGGGCCTTTCAGGAATATGAATTCCCCGGTCCGTGTTTATCTTCTCGTTCTTCTAATACCGCCACGGTGTTTCCTCCTGGATGCCCCCAGACATGTCCACTCCTGCTGAGGGTGTTCACCACGAACAACGGGAGACATCACCGCATGGACGAGTTCACCCGGGGGAACGTACCGGCCAGCGAGCTGCAGATATACACCTGGTGAGACCACAATTACCGATTCTTCCCAACATTATTTATTTAACCAGGTAGAGGTTAAATGGCTTTTTCCTAGAACATTGTTTCCAAAACTTTTTTTCTCTTACGTACCCCATACAATATAATATTTAACACATTCAAGAAGTGTTGATATACAACGTCGTCGTTTTTGTTTTGTAGGTATAACAAAGTAAAATATAAGTCTTAAAGAGTAGCCTCTGGAACCTGCTCACATAGCCATGGTTGTTCCCAACCAGGGGTAATTGAGCAGGTTAACACACAACACAAGTTAACATAAATTGTCACACGCAACCTACTAGAGAATCTCTGTTCAAACAGAACATGTTGAAGTATCCAACATGTTGTACGTTCTCCCAGGATGGATGCTACTCTGAAGGAACTGACCAGCCTGGTGAAGGAGGTGTTTCCTGAGGCTCGGAAGAAAGGAACACACTTCAGCTTCGCCACCGTCTACCCTGAGCCCGTTAGACAGATGTACAGGTAAACCACACCAACACCATCACTCCTCAGCCATCTCCATGATTTATTATTGTGTCATGATCCAGCCGGATCCACTATGTTAAGTAACATTTGGAGATTTACCAATGGGAAGGTTTTCTCAAAATTGTAATTTAGTTTAACCAAGTGTTTGGACAAGTAGGAAAACCAAAAGCATCCCTGCACTAAGATGGTGGAATGAGGGGCAGGATAGGGGAGGTGTAGTGTTTGGGGTGTCTGGTCCCAGACGAAAGGTTCTGGGATCCCTAATGATGCCCCTAACCCCTACTTGCTCCTTTATGACATGTCTCTGAATTCACTGCAAGGATAGAAATGTCTGCCAAATGACTAAATAGTAATGGATGCAGACGGCAAGTAATAACATTAACAGCGTTTCTGTTACCCTGTCCCACTGAGTGTTCTACATCTTCATCTCCCGGTGGTTTTTGATTCCAGGATGAAGGACATTGGGAACACGGTGTCGGGGAGAAAGGGTCCAAATGACTCCCTCACGCTGCAGTCCCAGAAGTTCCAGATCGGAGACTACCTGGACATCGCCATCACTCCCCCCAACCGAGCCCCCCCACTGCCCATGCGAATGAGACCCTACTGACGTGGGTGTGTTCACTTTCATTTCCATCTACCATCCTTATGTTTCTTTGAAAGTGTATCAGACTGATTTTGTGCTTGTTTAAAAGTGATCTTTGTGCAAATACATTTGTGCTTTTTTTTTTTTAAACTGTAAGACCGAAAACATGGGAAAATGTTTTCCGTTTAGCAGCCTTCATTTCTATGTTTTGCATTCTTACTTTTTTATTGAGTCTTCAATAAAATCAACAGATAAACTCTAATTATAATTTCTTCTTGTGGGTTTTGGTTGGAATACAAACTGTGGTTGGTATTCCAACTAACTAGTTACGATCTTTCCATGTATGGTATGACGTGCTTAGTCAAGATCTTTTTATTTTACAAATGTTTTATTCAAAGATATATACATTAGTTAAAAAATGTACAGATTATGCATTTTATATTTTATTCCCACCCCAAAACTCCCCCATAGACTACCAGATCCCCCATTAATGAAAAATGGTTAAACAACAAAACTAAAAGATAATTAATAAATACAATAAAATAGAAAGTATATAAAGCTTTGGCCAAATCAGTATCTTTTAATCAGAAGTAAAAACAGAAACTGGTTTCTAAAGTATGATAGAAGGGGAATAACATTTTTGTACTGATCCTCTAATGGTGAATTAGATCTTTTCCACTTTGTTAATCAACAGATCAATTCCTCTAATAAAGCTGAGGCTGTGGGGGCTGTAGGAGATTTCCATAATAATATTCACTGTTGAGCTGTAAGTGAATGCAAAGATATTAAACTTTTCTCATGTGAGATGGTCCATAGCGCTGGGTATTCTAAATATCGCTACAATTGCGCATGGTTGTAAAGTCAGCCCTAAAATGTCTGATAGGAAATTAAAGAAGGCAGCCACGAAATCGTGCAGTTTTGGGCAAGACCAAGACATATGTCAGGTTTGCTGGAGATTGTGTACATCTGTCGCATTACTCATCAGTACAACTGAGATAGATTTACTGTAATGACTAAAGTGTAGGACTTTAAACAGGATTAGACTTTCTCCCCCAGATTTCCTTCTCCAGTTTGATCTGATCTCGTCAGTGTTTGAACATTTGAGGGATCCTTTCCAGCCTTTAGGAGGAGTGAGCTTGATGCTTCGGTCATTGTTTGCTGTAGGGATCCTCGAGTGGTTGTGTCTTCAAACATTTCTAAGAGAAGAGGGGCGGGTTTGGTTATTCAGTTTTTAAAGAATTCAATTGGGTAACCATCCGGTTCTGGTGACTTGCCATTCTGCATGTTTTTAATGGCTTGAACCACCTTGTGAAATAGCGGTGTGTCCAAATCTGACAAATCTGTCTAATCGTTGGGGTTTTTACGTTTTAAAGAAAATCATTCATGGTGAAGTTATCAGTAGGGCCTTCTGACATATATAATGTAGAGTAGTAGGACATAAGCGTGTTATTGATACCTTCTGGGTCTGTGGTTATTGTTTGTCTAACACTTGGGAGGTCACACGTGACGTAGATCTACTTGTAATTTGATGTGCAAGGAGGCGTTGTCGCCATATTCATATTGTGTACCATGAGCCTGCAACAGCTGACGTTCTGCTGTTGAGATAAAAGGTCAAATTTGTATATATACATATGATTTTACTGTAATTATAGACTTACTGCTACAACAAATGCATAAATAAATAAATAAATAGGCTTAACAAATAAAAAAACAATCGAAACAAATTATAGATCCTATCCTTAAAGGTGTATGTGATGTGAGGTGATGTAACAAATGTACTTAAGTAAATCAATTAAAAATGACAATCAAATTACCATGACATGTCATCAGACATTAAGGAAACATGGCAAGTTGAAACATGTATGGCCAGATATGAAACAAACAAAACAGCCATGGAATCAAGCAAACAAACTGGAGCAACTGAGATTGTAATAGATTCTAACCAACCTCAAAATATGTATATATAATGTATATAGTTACTACCTAAACATACCACTAACGTTAACGTAAACATAGGCAGCCATGCATCTAGCAAACATTGGCATTCTAAAAAATCCACAAGCTAGTTTATAATTTGCAAACAATAAATGCATTTCAAACGTATACATTAGCTGACCAATTTACAGTGTAGGACTCTTCGTCGCTTGTTATTGTCATAATATAATACTTCGCTCGTCTTGTGCTAGTGTTCATTCATCCTCAACTTGGCAACACACAAGAGCTCCGCGTCTGGGAGGAGGGGGCCGGGCGGAGACGACTCTCTCCAATAGTGTGAATTTGGACTGCAGTACCCGTTTTAAACGCTCGGTGTCATTGTTACACACAGCACCTTTAATCATTATGGATTACAAATGTGGACGGAGATGTCATGGCGCTATATCTGATTCGTTTTGACGCCGTAAGTTTACACTTTTAAATCTGGTGACATGATTAAGAATGTCTTTTTCTTAAAGTTTTTATATTAGATCAGGTTCAGCCGCTCTGCAAAACAAACAGCATAGAACACCATGAATAATATGTGGGCAGGCTTTTATATTTGTGTTCTTAAATCGGTTTATATAGCCATATAGGCCTATTTGTACGGTTTAGACTTGACATCCTGTTTAATGTAGCCTACAACAGAAAGGGACAACTGTATTTACATAATTTTATTTCATTTCATTCATTTTGAAAAATAAAGTACAAAAAAAACCTGTTTAACTTAAGTAAGCTATGGCTTGGCACTAGGCCTATCTATTGTTTTACACACCCATAGGTCTCCTTTCTTTATTATTATTTTTCTTCAATTTTAATTGACTTTTGTGAGCCTTCTGAACGAAAGTAAACAATTTTTTGTTTACTGGAAGCAAAGATCTCTTCTTCTATGGTGTGGGAATCTCAATGCTGGGGGAGGAGCTTATACACAGAACTGTTGCCCACACTCTGCACATGCTCCAGCAGGTGCAGTTCCTCCAGACACAGGAAGTAGATGGGAGCCTTGGTACCCACCCCCGTAACATTCTTCAGCTCCGCCGCCTGGAACTGCAGCACCTCGCCTGTAGGGGGCACCACAGACACAGCAAGACATGGATAAGATATTTTGGAAAAACTAGATTGAATGACACCAAATGTTTTTTGAGGCATCCTCTAAGTACATTTGTTTTTACAAATTAAATTCTGAAGTTACCACACCCCACAATGTTTAGTCCCGCCCTAATATTCAGGTTGCGTCCAATCAGGTGAAACAGAGTGGTGTGATGTACCGTGGTGGCGCTTGGCAGCGGCTGCGGTGTTGATCTTGTGGATGGAGTCGTTGAGGTTGCTCAGAGACATCTGCCTCAGGTAGCGAGGGAGACTCTGGAACTCAGAGTCCATCACTAGGGGGAGCAACACAGCTCTGGAGGAAGAAGGAGATTATTCATAACTAATCCCGAAGAAAATTAATCCCGAAGAAAAATAATAGAAATAGAGAATAATACAGTCAGGAATAAACATGAAATATAGAAAAAGATGCATGTTTACACAAAAAAGGATGTACATAAATTTTACATCAAAATATGTAGCTAGCCAGCTAACAAGCTAATTAGTAGCTAACTAACAACCATGCCAACTAACTACCTAGCTAACCAACTACCTTGCTAACCAACTACCTTGCTAGCTACCTAGCTAACTGCCTTGCTAAACTAACTTAGGAACTACATTGCTCACTAACTAACTATCTTTCTAACTAACAAACTAACTTACTATCTACTACCTTACCAGCTACCTAGCTAGCTAACTAATTTCAATGAAACGGGTCATATATTTACCGATTTTCTTTCCCCAGTGCTCTAGGATTCGGATTCACAATGGCGGTGCTCTGCTTCTTGAGCCGAGTGCGTGACACCAGCTATCAAACACAGCAGCTAGGTTAGCATGGCAGGCATCTTGTAGATCACATGATGAGACTTCACCATCATGTCTTAGGGCGTTTTCACACCTATAGTCCGGTTCAGTTTGTGTTCACCAGTCGATAAGAGCCACGCCATGCATGAGTAAACTGTGTCGCAATTGGTCAGAAAAGTTGGTAGGGAGTTGCGTCACTGTCTTCTGGAAAAAAATGCGGAAACCATCAAATTGGTCTCATGGATGTATTCTAAGAAAGAAGATCGCTCTTGTAATAAAAAAACTGTGTGGATGTACCTATAACTACAGTAAATGTGAATCTCTGGGCAGCACATTCAGTTTGAATGTGAATCAAGACAACGCAGTCTATAGAAAACAAATGTGTTGATAGCGAGAGCCTACAAAGCCGCTCTTGCCCTGAGTCACGGCAGGCACTTATTCACCCGTTCATTTCTAATCAGACGACGTAGCCTATGTGATTAGCATGCTTAGCATACTTAGGCTAGGCTGGATGGTCTCGGCCCGCACCCATGTCCAATTGCTGCATTCACAGATGCCCCAACGAACCGAACCAAACCAAACTAGGGGGAGAACCGCACCAGGGTTCGGAACAAACACTCCAAACGAACTAGGTGTGAAAACGCCCTTGCTTTACACTAGAATCTGATGTTTCACATTCATTACTCAAACAATAGTTACATTAAGTAGTATCATATACATGGGTCTGTGTTCACATAAATTATACAGTAGATAGAGGGGTATATCTATATTGGTATGTATTCACTAATGATATAGTGTATATGGGTATATTTGCTGGGTGACCTACTTTACAGATGTCCTGGGTGACGGAGCTGAGGTCAGGCATCTCGGGGGTGGGGGGGTCCCAGTAGGCCAGCCTGACACGGGGGGTCCGCAGGTTGAACTCCTGGGTGGGGCCGTCCACCTCCAGGCTGCTATAGACCTGGGGCTCCACACTGGGGTCCCCAGACTCACACACCCCTCGTGCATTTCTCTACAGGGCAGACAGGGGGTGCCGTTTAGATAGGTGCTATACTTGCCACTATTACCACAGACAATACAATGTCCCTAGTCTCAGCCTCTTTCGTTTAGTCACACAGCGTCACTATGCATCTTAAACTTCTGATACATAGAGCAGGTTAAACCGTGCAGTGTCTTCAACAAACTGAAGACAAGATTCTGATTGGCTGTCAGCATTGCCACTCCCTGACTAGCCCTGTCCCTGTAGTTATCTGGTTCTGGTCTAGGTCTAGCTGGTCCAGGACCAGGTGTGTTTGGTTCTGTACCAGGTGTGCCTGGGTTCTTACACTGAGCAGAGTGCTGCTGAACATGGACTCCATTTTGGGCATCTCAGGCATGAGGTTCTTCATCTCAGGGGGGAGTTCCAGGGTCGCAGGCTGAGGGGGGGGCTGTCGGTGGTGGGGGTTTGTTGATCTGATGAGAAAATAGAATAAAAGCCGAAGTTAAGCAGCCAAGAACAGCACTTAGAAGAACGCTGGCACGCTCTCTACATCACGTGCACTCTCCCAGCCTCTCTACATCACGTGCACACTCTACATCACGTGCACTGTCTCCCAGCCTCTCTACATCACGTGCAGCCTCTCCACATCACGTGGACCCTCTCCAGATCACGTGCACTCTCTCCCAGCCTCTCTACATCACGTGCACTCTCCCAGCCTCTCCACATCACGTGCACTCTACATCACGTGCACTGTCTCCCAGCCTCTCTACATCACGTGCACTGTCTCCCAGCCTCTCTACATCATGTGCACCCTCTCCCAGCCTCTCCACATCACGTGGACCCTCTCCAGATCACGTGCACTCTCTCCCAGCCTCTCTACATCACGTGCACACTCTACATCACGTGCACCCTCTCCCCATCACGTGCACTCTGTCCCAGTCTCACCGTGTAGCCAGCCGGTGGAGGTCCATGGTGAAGTCGTCGTTGAGGCACAGCGTGTGCTCCGTGATGCCAAAGTCCTTCATCTGTGGCGTGCGCAGCTCCTCCTCCTCCATGCGCAACGTGCACTTGGGCGTCAGCGGCATGGTGGGGGGGAGGGGCGTGGCCAGAGACAACGGCGGTGGTGTGAGACTCAGTGCTGGCATGGGCGGAGCCTCAGGACAGCTGTGGGTAGGGACGATGTGAGAATTTCATGCCACAATTAACCCAGCCAAAATTATGGGTCTATTGTGCACACGAAACCTGAGCCTAGTTTGCGTCAGTAAGTGATCACTGATTGGTCAAGCAGGGAACCGGCGTAGTGTTTTGTTTCATTTGACAGCCAGACACAAGAATAAAATGAATGCACCTGGCAAAATCAAAACACTGCATTTTCAGTTGGTTGCGATACACCAACCACTTTTCAGCAATACTAATTCAGCAAAAAAAGTGATTTTGCAACATCTTTTTCACAACGATATATTGGTTTTCAACATATTTTCAATGGAGCAGACTGTCTCGCAATTCCGTTTCCGGATTTGCATGCTGGTTCATGTACATTTGGGGTCGGAAGCGCTATACTGCCCTCTTGTGTACACGTTAATGTGACGTGGAAGCATAAATGCAGGCAACGATGTATGCAGAACTGCAAATTCAGCTTTAACATCCCATCCCTACCCGAGGGCCCCAATGCGTTTCAGGTCCACCTCCGACAGGCCGAAGTCCGACAGTTGTGGCGTGCGCATCTGGGCGGTGGTTGGGGCTGGGGCCTCGGTGGAGTCGTCGTTGATGCACAGCGCATGCTCAGAGATGCCAAAGTCCTTCATCTGCGGCGTACGCAGCTCCTCCTCCTCCTCCATGCGCAACGCACACTTGGGCTTCCGCAGCAAGGTGGGGGGGAGGGGCGTGGCCAGGGACGACGGCGGTGGCGGGAGACTCAGCACCGGCATGGGCGGAGCCTCGGGACACCTGTAGGTAGGGACAATGTGAGAATTTCATGCTATGATTAACCCAGCCAAAATGATCTCGGTAATATTAAAATATGTGGATAAAACTTCAATTCAGTATCATCATCTTTACTGTACATTCAACCTTCACCACACAAGTTTACATTGTTGGGATAGCATTTACAATGATGAGCACTACAAATTGGAGATTGTTCTCCATCTCACCCTGATTCTGAATATGTCATTTTCAGAGGAGCCCTTACATGCTTTATGTGCCGTTTTAGACAGACGGTATTCACGGTAATGGAAATTAGTGGCGGCGTCATTATAGTAACTGTTTCTTACAGAGATATGTAGTGAAACCGGTTAGCATCCCATCTCTACCTGTGGGCCCCGATGAGCATGCGCAGGTCCACCTCCGACAGGCCGAAGTCCGATAGCTGTGGCGTGCGCATCTGGGC
>OMNR01036485.1:0-15460 GCA_900303205.1 Mora moro
TTATGTAACCGACTGTCTCTATGGTAACAAGCCCCCCTCTCATCCTCCCCACCCTCCCCTCTCCTCTCATTGGATGTCAGGGCGTGTGACGTGTGACGTGTGACGCCGCATCGCCTCAAACACGCGGAGGGCGACGCTAACGTGTTGCAGCAGGCCGGTGGGCACGCCGTGACACTTCCCTGTCGAGATAAACCCGTAAAGAAAACACACACATATTATAATGCACAGGCCAAATTACGTTATTCAGTCGTTTATTTTGTCCAAAATCTTGGAAACATTAGCTTTTCGACTACATAAATACTGTTTATATATGTATATTATGCCTATTGATATGCTCTGTAGGTGTGAGAGTCAGGGGACAAACAGGCGTAGCTCATTAAGTGGATTATTAATTAAGTTAATTAAGTCTGTAGGCATGCCAGGGCCATTCATTAACGTCATGAGATACTTTCATTATACTGATATTGATACAGTATTGTCTAGGGTTTTATGCTTCATGAAATCACTCGTTCGGGATCCCATCGGGATAGCGAGTGAAGCAACGTCAAAACACCAACATACGATCACCAGGACGAAAATATTACCAGCTACAATTAGGGATGCGCACGTACAATTGCGTCATATCAGGTCTATAGCAATAGTTTGATTCATCCACAATGCCTTGTCGTGATCGCATTAGGAATTATAAACTTTCTCCCAAATCCCCCAGATGCTTTTTAAATGAGGAAATTCAATACAGGCCGCTGCTTTGCATCCAGAAGACTATAATAACACACTACCGGGATCAGTCTAGGGGGACTTGCCCGGAGTCCTGCAGTAGAAAAGCAAACCATGCCTAATACATACAGAGGTTTTTTATGTTTCCTATACCAGCCTAAGTCTGTCGTTATCTGGCAGCAACATGCAGATGAGCGCAAAGAAAGAAAGAAAGAAAGAAAGAAAGAAAGAAGAGCCTTCTGCAACAAAAAAAATAAAATAATAATGAAATAATCTCAAGTGGGGTTTACATAGCAAATAGCGGGCGCTCCTGCTGCACGGCGTCGTTATGGATCTAGCCTTCCCCCGGTTTAACGCGCAACACACCGCTGCACTCGGGAAGTGATTACAGATGATGTTTTGCATGGGAGCACAACAAATAAATCAGTAGAAAATTGCTCAGGCTCAAGTTTTTAATAAACTGGGGAGAGGAGAGGAGAGGAGAGGGAGGCGCAAAATAATCAACCGTGCACAGCCCAGCATGCTAAATAGCTTCACTGTAGTAGAGTATCATTTGATTACTAGAATCACTCTGGTTTTACAGTAGAAATATATATATATTTATATAATACACCTAACGCATCAAACACTGGAGTTATTTTGCAGCTGCAATATAATCACCAACCACCGTCTCTAAACAAATCAGCAATCCTATAACTGTTGATGATCAATTTCAAGCCTTGTCGTGTATCCATAACGCGGTCGATAAAAGACAGGCAAACATACAGCAGGAGTTACTCTTATTTTTCCCAGGTTTTCACGTCCAATCAAATCGCTGAGGATTTAAGGAACCTTTCAATTCAACTTTCCCTTCGTCCACTTATCCGCCGTATTGAACACTTCAACTCTTTTAAAACTCACACTTGAACTAATAATGTGCATTCTACCATTCACGAACACGACATGCCAATGACTCTTCTTAAGAAATAAATGCTACTCTCTAAAAGGTTTCACTTGGAAAAACATTCGTAGCACTAGACATCAGACTTTGATGCAGTTTCTAAAAGTGTTTCCGTGAACCCCCCCACCACACACACACACACACACACACACACACACATACACTCAAATAACCCTCTTATTTGAGTGGTTTATGTATAGCAAATAGGCATTAAACTACTTTAAACTCTTCTATATCTGTCATTTCCAAAATAATTTGTTGCTGTTAAAATATCAACCTCAATAATTTATATTGTAGCCCTTTTTAGTTTCAGTGACAATTATACTAAAAGTAATTTTTACATCAGGAGCGACGAAAACATACAAATGAATTTGTGACTGTAGTGAATTTGATTGGTTGAAATCACTGGAGAAAATCATCCCTGAAACCAATTACGGTTTCTCTCAAAACGGAAATAGCTTCATATGTGTATGGCTTCATTCAGTTCAATTCTATGATTGGCAAAAATTGCAGGAGAAAATCGTGCCTGATGTAAAAGGATCTTTTAGCCGAAACGCAAATGACCAACTTGGCATCTATATCTACGTGTCATTTATCGCTTGCTACTCCAGGTGGCGCTGCTGGTGTACACGGCCTTGAAGGTGGGCTTGGCGAAGGGCCTTCGGTACTCGGACGACAACGCGGATGACCTGAGGAGCGCGTCCGTCGTGGACCGCTGCTGAGGCTGCCACTGTCTGGGCAGAGAGCCGTAGCAGCGGGCGGGTGGCGACGCGTTGCTCCGGGTGGCGGGAGGGGGCGACGCAAACGACGGCAGCGGAGGTCGACTCTGGCTCCGGCTGCGACCGTAGCTCCAAGACCGGCTCTGGAAATCGCCGGTTCTCGGGGCGGCGGGCGGCTGATAGGACACCCGGGCCTTCCAGTCGTCCGGGGGCTCCGGAAGCATCTTGCGCTGCACGGCCAGGCGAACGTTGGAGGCGATGGCCTGGTGGAGGTCCTGGTGGGAGAAGGCCTCGTCCACCAGGCCCAGGGGGTGGCGGGAGGCGGCTTCCCAGGGCGTAGGGGGTTTGAGACGCCGCTCCAGCCAAGTGCTCTGCTTCCCCGCTGGGGGTGCGGTGGAGACCCGAGACTGAGGCCTGGGGGACAAGGAGGCGGAGGTCTGGTGGCGACCCACAGACGAGACTCTGCTGGCGGGAGGGGAGAGAGAGTAGTTCCTGCCCAGAGCCTGCAAAAGGAGGAGACATTGAGATGTGTTTCAGCCAGGCTTCATGTGTGTGTGTCTTCTAAACATCCAGTAAACAACATCATCAGCACAAAGCAACCACAATAAAATGAAAACTTAAAGTTCAGATAGAGCATCGTAGTAAATTTGGTTTAGTTGAGTGAAAGTAACAGGGTTTTTGTATGGCTTTAGGGAAAGGAGAGTGGGTTGAAGAGAGAGGGAATGACGGGAATCGAACCTGGGTCACTACAAGGCATATTGCCTAAGTGGAAGCACATTAGTAGGTTGAGCCACCAAGCCAACAGATTAGCCAATGTAAAGACTATAGCAGCATATATATGTGTATAGACTCATAGAATGTTATTGTGAATGTACAAAATAGCTCCTAAAAGTCTCCTAATACATTTTTTAGCAATGAAATACAGGAAAGAGCTATACCTGCCCCTCAAGTAAATAATCAAGATTTAACACCAAGCTTACTCTAATGATGGAAGAGGGATATTCCAGGGAAAGGGGATTATCGTGTACTCAAGGTGAATGACAACTAGAGGGCCCTAGCGAGGGCCCTACTCGTAAACTGGCCCTCTTGTTTCTGTTTCCTGAGTAGCGCGTTTGAATGGGATCTGTTTCTCTGTGGACGGATTAGACGGTGAGTTTTTCCCAAGGTATCTCTGTGAGTCGGCTCAGCGCTTGTTATCCTTTTAAATCCTCCATCTGGATGCCAATACAAAGTTTGGGTAATAATGTGACGGGACACGCTTTGAAAATAAATAACATGTATTCACTTCACATGAATTCTTCCACTGGACTCTGCGAGCTGCAGAGAAGGACAGTGCTGCCATCATCTGGTGGAAAAGTGCAAGTGAAGCGATAAACAAACCAAGTGATTAAAAAGCCATACAAGTGATAGGAAACCCAGGCAGAATGAACGACTGACCGAACGGAGAAAAGGGCAGACAGAGAGCGAGGTGGGGTGGTGGTAGGTTTAGGGGGTTTCGCCCACTAAACATGTTATACTAAGTAACTTAAAATGAAATAATAAATAAGTCTTATGCTGATACAAAGCATATCTAATTGGCAAGGCTAATGTCAGTCCAGGTTATCCTGACACAACAGTGGGTATAAGTAGAAAACGAAGTAACCATGTAGCCTGCTTCAGCACTATATATAGTGCAGTCTCACTTACATGACTTAAGTCCCAGGTTGACAGATTTGCTATTTCCCCTGACATTGAGGCTGCATGTCCTTTTAAAACAACTTTGTTGTATTTCATTTGGCCTTGATTGAAATGATTTGTTTTTGTCCACTACTTCTTGTCTTTATTTAACCTTGAATACTGAGCAGCTGTATAACGTTGAACATTGTTTTGGACTGTAGCGGTGTGTTTTTAAAGAAAGCATTAGAAAAATTAAAAGTGGATTTTTCTGATGGGAGAAGTTTGGCGAATGTGAAGAGAAGACAAGTGAAGAAAAAGAGACAGCAGAAGAATAGATTTCCAAATGTGCATGCGAAGTGAAGGAGAAAGGAAAGCCAGGGAAGGATAAAGTATATTTTAATGTGGTGAATCATACAGAAAGTGAACAATGAAGATAAAACACAAAGAAGAAACATGACACAACAAAAAAAAGAACACAGAGATAGAAAGCAATCCTATTTAAAGAAAGGACATTGATGAACATTTCAGCGCTGCTTGTCCTCAGTTCCAGGTCTTCCTTTTTATATAAGCTATCCTTTCATTCATATATTAATGTCTCATTCATAAAGTAAAAACAGTGGAGGATGTGTGGGAAGTCCAAAGTTTATGTCGGGATATTGAGTTATGAAATATGAATCATTGCGCCATTTTTTATTTTCCTTCAAGGAAACATATGGGTGAGACTAACTGACACTGGCTGAAATTGTAATCCAAGTCTGGTTCTTAGTTCAGCTGCCGCAAAAAAAAAAACACTTCCTCTCATGTGTACAGCGTGGGTTTAAATTTAGCCCTTAACGTGACGCAACAGCTGGCTTCAAGTTTAAAATAAAACGAAATGACTTGAGTAGGGGTCTTCCGAAGACACCGAAATAAAATGAAATTATTTTGTGGATGTAAATACTGCATTTAGAGTTAGCAATCGCTTTCGGCGCATTATTGCACATCGTTCTGATATCACAGCATTATTTTATCATATCATTATCATTTTACTTCGGTAAGCTACTCTCGCATGGTTTGCCCCATTGGATACAAACTATTGCACAAAGAAACAAGTTTTATGATTTCTTTTTTTACATATTAATTCACGTTTTGCTTCTGTTTTGTTTCAGTCACATTTACATCTGTCGTCCTCCAATATCACTTTCCAGTTCTCATTGTTCCCAATGCGACCGTCTACTTACATTAAGTTCCTCTCAACGTGTTTCTTTCACTTGTTACCGATTGTCACGCTCTCTCCCCAACTCTCTGGTCTTACCACCTTACACTAGACTATCATATTATATACATTTGCTTAAATGTACATGTTTTATAAAAAAGTGTTATTGGGCTCAGTTGAATCGGATCTTGTCTCATCTGATACTTCATCTTACTATGCCTGGGATTTCACGAGCACTCGCAACTAAAAACCGGTATGATTTTAAAAAAATGATTTGCTATGGGAATAAAACGACATCGAGGTGAACGCAGCCATTCAAACGGCCCTCTTTGTTTATCCGCGCCCTGACGAGAGTTTGTACCGCGACAAGGGTCAACAACCGCGCGACCCCCGTCCTCGTCACTCATCATCCGCGGCTGCACTAGGCTTCCACACCTGCGCTGAACCTTTCTTAGCCATGAACCTTGGTTTCGGCGCTGCCGCCACAGCGTTGCTACTACCAGACGCCGAGTCCGGCCTGGACATTATAAGGGTGCTGGGTGCAACGTAGGTGCTGGGAGTGGGAGGCTCTGCCGGTTGGTAGGGCGCGGGCTGGTAGGGATGGTTACCGGCTGGCGGGTATGCCGCCTGTGCGGGCGGTTGGCAGGGGTGGTTGGGGGATTGCGGAGACTGGGGTTGATAAGCATGGGGTGGGGGTGGTTGATACTGTGGGTTATATGCTTGGTGGAAGGGTCCACCGGGGCCTTGCTGGTAGGGGTTTGGAGGGGTGTAAGCATTCATGGGGGCTTGCTGGTACTGGCCTTCATGCATAAAGGGGTGAGGCGCCATCCCGTATACCTGCTGAGCGTAAGGGGCATTCATTGGTCCAGGCTGCTGGACAGGAACCATTTGCTCATATGGCAATGGCGCATTTTGCATGGGAGGGTTTGGGTCAGGCGCAGGTTTAGCTGCAGCTTTTTCTGCAGCCTCCACCGCGGGGCCATAGGTAAAGAGAGATGAATTGAGTTGATAGGGCTGATGCTTCATCACATCTATAACATTAAGGGGTTTGGGGGCAGGCTTCTTTTTTTCCTTCTCTTTCTTCTTTGCTTTAGATGAAGGGCTAGACGGCGGGAGCTGCTTTATCGCCGCGGGGGGATAGGATGGGGACTGAATAGGATTATACGCCAACGGAGGAGGAGCTCTTACATTGGGTGAATACTTCCACTCAGTCGGAAGGGAGGCCACCGGCGACGCAGACCGGCTTTCCTTATTCGCCTGCACAGTCTCAGAGTCCACGATGAACCTCTCCATACGGGACTGCCGCTTGGCAAACAAGTCGGCGCCCTTCCCTCTGACGGCTGGCATCTCGTACGACGAACCGGATGGAATCAACACAGTGGCCATGGGGTTGATGGGTGATGAGGACTTCTGGGGAACCGTGTATGAGTTAGATCGCTGTGGGGGAGATGGAGGGGCTTGGTGATGGGTTAGTTGAGTTACTCTGGTGTTCGCCATCGGAGCCTGAACATGTGCGTGCATTGGTTGCGACTGTGGAGCCCATGGGGCAGGTGCATCGGGTTGTGTCTGAGCTGGAGACCATGTAGTCAAAGGTGGTTGTGGTTGCTGCGGAGGGGGCTGTTGCCAGTTTGGCTGTTGTGGAGAATGGGCTGGAACCGGTTGGGCCCATGGTGGCTGAGGTTGGGCTTGACTATGTTCTGGCCCCCAGGGATGCATGGACGGCTGGGCACGGTCTTGAGGCTGCTGGGCCCATGTTGGCTGGGCTTGGGCTTGGGCAGGTACTGGAGCCCATGGATTTAAAGGCGCCTGAGGTTGAGTTTGGGCTGCTTGGATCCAAGGTGGTTGGGCTTGATGTTGGGGCTGAGAAGGAGGCCAAGCATTCATTTGATCCTGCTGCTGCTGCTGCTGAGACTGAGCTGAAAGCCAGGGTGGTTGAGGCTGTCCCTGGGGCTGTCCCTGTGGCCATGGTTGTTGTGGAACAGGATTGTTAGCTTGCTGAACCCATGGTGGTTGTGCCTGTGGTTCTGGCTGAGCTTGTTGCGCCCAAGGTGCTTGAGGTTGGGACTTTGGCTGGGGCTGTTGGGCCCATGGTGGTTGAGGCTGAGAATCTGTCTGTGGCTGTTGCGCCCAAGGTTGCCCTTGCACTTGTTGCTGAGGCTGATTCCAAGGCTGCTGAACTAGCTGATGTTGAGGCTGCTCATGAGGCTGAGCCCAGGGTGGCTGAACTTGTGGCTGAGTTTGTGGATGCTCTTGAGGCTGGGCCCATGGAGGCGGATTATTTGTCTGAGGTTGGCACTGCTGTTGAGGTTGGCCCCATGCTGGCTGGGCTTGCTGCTGGGCTGGAGGAGGAGCCCAGTCATTCATGGCTGGTGGAGGCTGAACTTGGGGCCGAGTGGGTTGAGGTGTCACCCAAGGAAGCTGTGAGGGGGACTGGCTTGGAGCTGGCTCCTGCGGTTGTACTTGAGCTTGGCCCCAGGAACTATGAGCCGGCTGTTGCTGTGCTGGTGCTGGTGCTGGTGCTGGTGCTGGTGCCGGTGCCGGTGCCGGTGCCGGTGCCGGTGCTGGTGCCGGTGCCGGTGCCAGTGCTGGTGCTGGTGCTGGTACCGATTCTGGTGCAGGAACCCAGGACTTCACAGGGGCAGGGGGGGGCTCTGTGGGAGAATTTCTAGTGCCATCTTCTTCCCATGCTGTCACTTGCTGTGGCTGTGGTTGAGGTTGGGGCTCTGGGACACTCCATGTGTGCTCTTGCTCTGGGGGGATGTTGGCAGGGGCTTCTTGGGGGGCGAGGGGAGGAGAGGGCTCAGCAGCAGGTGCAGGGGTTGGCTCCACTTCAGGAGCAGGGGCAGTCTCTACGGTGGGGGCAACAGCAGGTGCTGCCACACTATTTTCAGCGAGCTCAGGCTGATCCTGGTTGGTCACTTCGATCTGTTGGGACCAGAGCAGAGAGGCGGGGCTAATAACAGGCTTCGGAGCCACCGGTGGAGGGGTCTTGTGTTTGACTCTCGTAGACTGGAGAAAGTTACAGGCCTCAGCCCCTAGGCTAAGGTAGTCTTCTTCAGGTCCTGACTCAAAACCCTTTTTATCACTCCTGTTGAGGAGGTTTAGCAGCACAGGGTTGGGCGATACTTTCGGCGCGTCTTTAAATGTGAACATTGGCTTTCCGGTAATTCTCTTCCTGGTGTCTTGCAAGACGCCCGTCCGGATCGCAGGTGTGGAGATGCGTTCATCGCGGGACGCTATCTCCTCTCCTTGGCTGGTGGGATCTTGATTGGTCCCGCTCATTGCGGCAGAGTAGGGGTTGGGGGCCATATTTTCCACGGAGAAAGACTTTGGTGCCTGATTGACATACGAGCTCTGCATTTCGTTGCTTTGGTGGTGGACCGTGCCATTGGTTGCGGCATACTGCTGAATCTGCTGTTGCCGGTACTCCTGGTGGACGTTCTGTTGTTGCTGATAAGACTGTTGTTGTTGCAGATATTGCTGTTGTTCATATTGTTGCTGCTGCTGCTGCTGCTGCTGATAGTGCTGTTCGTATTGTAGCCGTTGTTGCTGCTGTTGGTACTGTTGTTGTTGTTGTTGTTGTTGTTGTTGTTGTTGTTGTTGCTGATACTGCTGTTGCTCATAGTATTGCTGCTCCTGGTACTGTTGGTACTGTTGTTGCTGCTGCTGCTGCTGCTGCTGCTGCTGCTGCTGCTGCACAGCCACATCCATGTAGGCGTGACTCTCTGTGGTGGACTGCATGTACGAGCGCTCCTCCACCTGCTGGTAGGCAGCCTTCGTCTCGGTCTCCTGGAGCCCCTCCACGGGGATGCCCTGGCGCCTCATCTCCTCATGCTCCGCCGTGATCTCGTCCATCCTCAGACGCCGCTGGACGAACATCAGCGCTCCCTTGCCCTTGGTGTCCGGGAGACATTCCATCTCTTCCGGATTGCTGAGGCTGCGCTCAATTTCCAGGAGCCCCTTGTCCCAGTTGATGGTCAACACGCCTTTGCCACTTTGGGCGTCCGTGAAGAAATGCTTGTCAAGGTCAGAATCGCTCGTGGCCAACAGGGTGAACTCAACGGTCTCGCCGTCGTCGTCGCCGTCGGATTCCGGTTCGCTCTCCCCCGTCCCGTAGCTCACGAGAGTGTACTTCTTGGCCCTCTGTCGATGCTTCTTGAACATCAACAACCCCTTGTTGTTGGGGTTGGACGGAGCAGCGGAGAGAAGGAGGGCGATGCGTTTACATTTGGACTTGGCCTCCTTCACCTGCTTCTCGGACAGGCTCTCGCTGCGCCTGAGCCCTGGGGGGAGAGAGGGAGAGGGAGAGGGAGAGAGAGAGAGAGAGAGAGAGAGAGAGAGAGAGAGAGAGAGAACATGAGGATAAGTGCTCAGTGTCAAAGGTCAGGTCACAGAACAAGATACTGTGTGGACATTGTGTGGCCGGTTGAGAGTTTACATCGTCGTTACAGCGTCTGCTAAATGCCCTAAATGTAAATGTATTACTTGTTACTGTTAGAATAATGACCACAACAACATATTAATTAGTTGTTGTTGTTGTTGTTGTTGTTGTTGTTGTTGTTATTATTATTATTGTTATTGTTGAGAAAAGTGAATTAATGAATTAGATACTGGAACAGCTTCAATATTCCACATTGCTCTTGATGTTTAAAGTAAAACTGAATAAAGATGTTGTGAAGATTATTCTTAAGAAAGGAGTTGAAGGACAGTGTTAAAATCATTCTCATTCTCATCTCATTCTCATCTCATTCTCTCATATATCGGCAAATATGCTGTAAATCTTCAAAAATGAATATCATTTGAGGTGTTGCTGATGACAAGGTTGGGAATAGGTGGATACCAGCCCTTGCCAAACCTTCTACCAAACCCAGTATCATGCATGCACAATAACTCCTGTGAGAAAGGTCATAACCAAAACGGAATATGAGTTTATTGTATTGCAATTTCAGTTAATGCATCCTTCGTGTCACAGTGACAGCCGCTACCAGATAAACCAAACAGATGCTTGGACCAGTGAGGGTAGAAGAGCTCACAACACACAACAAGCCACATTTATTTACTCATGTATTCCTAAGCAACCTTTTGTACTAACATGATTGCAGGCCCATCCTTTATTTAAAAAGAAAACAATAGCTTATCAAACTGTGCAGATGGACTTAATTGGATTATAATTGATTTACACATTTGATTAAATATATGACAAAAAAATATATCAAGAAATGTCCTGATCCTTTGACCCATGTCTAACCTCCTCATTTCCCATACAGATATGAACAATGCATTAGCACATTTAATGCTCAGTTACAAAGCCAATTCAAATAGCCTGCAAGGAACACATTTACCAGAACCCCGGGCATAGTTACAAGTCCTTGTCAGTACGTCCACAAGTTGCCAGCTCTCACAATCAGAAAATCTCACCAATGGCCCTCAACAATGACTGCGAACCTCACCCCCGCAAACTACCTCACGACAGCACTCAAAACTCAAACACACGACGCGAAACGCAACAACAAACCTCAACAGGAAAAGCAATAAAAAAAAAAAAAGACAAAACAAGTTACTCTTACTTTTGATACTCCTCAAAGACCTAACCTTAAGGCAGGGGGGAGGCGGTGGCAAGGCGTGTGCTGTGACCGGACTTACGTTTATAGCTCGGTTTAGATACCAACGTTGAGGGGATCAGGTGTCGGACCCGGGGAGCACATGCTTGTGTCTGTCAAACGGCCACTTCTGCAGCCATCATCAATGCCCGGTGTTTTATTTATGTCTCACAGGCATGCCTCCATCTTAATAATCACCCCTGATGAAAATGAAAGGCTTTCTCCCCTGACGATGAAATACAGCCTGAAACTGATCTGAACTGGTTTTTTTCATATGCTTCAATTCTATTGCAACTCGGGTTTCAAACCGGCAGTCTATTTCTGTACAAAGTAACAGTCTGGCTGGCTGGTTGCAATACAGACGTGTAATGCTATTTCAGTTTTAAATTAAAAATCAGGATATGGATTAAGGACAACGGCATTGCAGGCGCCGATATCAATTGCCAATCCGTGCCGAGCCATCCATGTTCATTAATTAGAGCTATGTTACCCCCCCCCTTGAAAGAATAGTGCCATTTAACACACACATATTAGAAACACATGCACAATTCAGCATAGAGTACCTTTGACAAACAAAACGTGTAGTGGACTTACTGGCGTGTCGGGCCCGGTGTTTGTTGGGCTCGTCTGGGTCCCCCTCTGAATCACAGTCCCGCTCCTCCGCTGCTGTGGCCTCCACCAAGGGAACTCCAAAAGAGACAGAGAAGGAGGCAGGGTCTCCCTCGCTGTGCCTTCCCCCTCCTCCTCCCCCGGCTCCCTCCTTCCCCTGGGATCCAATGCTTCCGCTGACCCTGGGGCCACCCACCTCCTCAGCAGCCCCGCCCCTCCCGGGGTGCTGCAGAGTGAACTCCACCTGTCCCAGCAGGGGTGGGGGGGAGGAGGAACTGGGGGAGGAGGAGGAGGGGGCGCAGCGGAGCACCACCCCGCGCTGCCCCAGGGGCTGTCGGAGAGGGCACGGCACGTAGAGCGAGTGGGTGGCGGTGTGGGTGTCCTCTGGGGATGGACAAGGGTCTTCTTCTCTGGTGGAGGTCAGCCCCTCGATGCCCAGGGCGCTGCCCAGAGACGTGCACTCGACGGTGTCGGGCAGAGACAGCCGGAGCTCCACCGCGGTACCGGGGGAGAAGCAGCAGCGGCGCTGGCCCGACTCCTCGTCATCCTCGGGCTCCTGGTCTCGTACCTCCACGCCGTAGTAGGGAGACCCCCCGTCCTGGGGCTCTGAGATGTAGAGGTCCCGGGGACCGGGGCTGGTTGGATGGGTGCGGTTGGAGGGCAAGATGTGGAGGGTGGTGCTCTCCAGGGTCACGTGGGGGGATAAGGTCTCGCCGTGACGTGCCTCCTCCTCCTCCTCCTCCTCTTCGTCCGGGTCGATGCTGCCAGCGGGGCTGGAGCCGTATCTTTTTTGAAGAGGAGGAAGAGGAGTTGGTTGTTAGGCCATCTTCATCACAAAAGCAATTTGAATTAATGCACATTTGTGAAGTTGAGCCCTTCCGTTGGTCTTTTTAGGTTTTTTTTTTAATTAATGTTTTCAGGATCATGATCAGGGTCATGTCAAGATCATTGAAAACATTAAAAGCTAATCTTAGGAATTATTGTACTTGTATTGTTACTTATTCATATTTATTTGTATAAAAGACAGGGATGAACAGATGCACACACCCTCTTAGTTAAACTGTACCTATGTCGATGTACAACCACGTAATCAATCGAAGATTGGATGAAGGCGTGAGTAATATCGCCCCCATCTCACACACTTCTTGTAAAATGCAATCAAGCAAACACATCACCGACCAGATGGGCTCTCTGAGGCGGAACGTAATGCCATTAAAACCAGCCTCCACTTCATTTGCGACTTTAATGAAGTCACTAATAAATTGAACAAGCGGTCGCTACTCTCTGTGAGTGCAGGGTTGAAATGAACGTCTTATATACAAGTTAAAAAGCCTTTTTGAGCATTTTGAGAACTGAAGTTGGTCTGGTGTTGGCATTACACAAACAAACCCCCGCACAGTAAACAAACTGAGGATGTACTGTACTTCACATTCCACGGAGTTAAGTATGAACATTCGTCACTCATCATTTCATATCTTGATGTGGATCTTCAACAAGTACTGCTTTGACACTGACCGGGCCACTTGGACCGCTGTATGCTTTCATGCACGAGTGCGCTGGTCTGGTGATATAATGCACTCTGATGTACGAAGGACAGGCTGTCACGCGCCACTGAAATGCTAATGCGGTTATTCTTATGCATAACATCAGGTCTCCAATAGTAGACCTTGTGCCGCATTGGCTTAGAAAGAAAGTCCCATTAGATCACGCAGAACTCAATATAAATATTACCGAATGACATTTTGCGAACAAACATATGCCAGAACTATTCATTCCGACAAATTGCCATTTAACGAGGGTAGCGAGGCTACCTCTTCAGGAGGAGCTGCAGGCAGTCTGTGGAGGCGTTGATGAGATAAAGGGCTTCCGGGAGTCGGAGTTCGCCGCAGGGCTCTCCGTTGAGGGACACCACCTCATCGCCGTCCCTCACTCCAGCCTGGGAGGCAGCCCCGCCCTCCTGAACCTACAGCAAAGAATGAAAACAAACACACAGGTTTTTAGAGGTTTGTCTCGTTTGAGGTTTGTTGACGTCACATCCATGTACATAGGAAGTCACAAGATGTAGGCATAACTACTATACTGTTACAATGTAGGCATATGGTTCTGGTCAAAATGCAGTCACATACAGTAGTATTAATGTATATCTACAGAAGAGTTATGAAAACCTTTGAGAGACATCAAATGGGAGGCCTCAAAATGAAAGTTATGACTAAATTATACATTTTGATCAAAGCTGGAGTGCAAGAAGTCATAATCTGTTGAGATAAATAGTTTGTGTATATATAGATATACACATATGTGATAATTGCTGTTTCTCACACAGTTTGTGTCGGGGCAAACATGTGTTCACCCTAATAAAACCCACAGAGGGATTAAACGGTGAATGAACCAGGTTCTCGTCTACATTTTTCAAGTAATGCACGCAGAATAAAACAAGGTCACATGCACATTGCTTTCCAGCTCCATATTGTTATTCTCTTGTCTGCTGTGGACACATGGGTTTAAAGGGTAACTCTGAATGCCGTTAACCTGCGTGGTTTATGTCTCCATGCTCTTGTAATTGCTTCTGGAGGACTATAAAATGGCTTGTTAATGAAAGCCTTGAGTAAAGCAACACATGCCATTCGCTTCGCCCCCCCCCAAAGCTCACTTTGTTAGCCAGAGGATAAACAATAAATATTAATATTAAATGCGAAATATCTTTTGCATTTGCAAGATAGATGAATATGAAATGTCATGCCGTGTTGCCAATACTGAAAGAAATGTTTTTGGGACATAAAAAACAAGTGAGCCAAGGCAGACTTGGCGTGTTGTGTGGCTTTCTGTCGACCTCGGGAGGTAAGGTTTATCGGTTATTAGGGTACATTTATATACCTCTGTTTAACTAAACGTCATCGTGTCTTTATTGAGTTGTCGGGGGGTCACCATGCCCCCTGGCTGCAATGAAATAAGCAATGAGTTGCCCTAACTAAGGAGAACAACTCTTTCAACATCACTTACAACAATAAACCTGTCCTCAAGGTTTCTGTTTACAAACTAGTTGTTAAGTAAACTGCAAATTCTTGGCATCCCCTTTAAAGCTCTCCTTCCAAGAATAACATTTAGACGTTTGTTTTTTTAAAAACATTGATTATTCCACAGGAGAACCATAAGTTTCAGGGCAGTTGACACTGAAGATAAATATTCATGGCTTGGTTGGATTTTCTCACAACCAGATGGTTATCAGAGCAGATAATCATATAACAGAGCAGACACATTGATGTAATTACATTTCCAGAGCGCAATAGAGACGACAGATTACATTGTCAACGCATTTTATCCAGCTTATTTATAGACGTAAGAGGCATAATGCTTGTCATAATAACACTGCACCGCTAGAGGGCGGTGTGGAGCAAGTGCACGTTGAAAACAACTACTGCGACAACCGCCACATGTATGTGCATTATAGACTGTATTTTTAGCCATCAACTCAAACTAATGTTTCCTCTTGTCATGCATATAATATTGCCTATTTAGTTTATAACTGACACTTGCCACAGTGGGATTACCAGTAACATAAGCAGTAGGCCTCAGTGAATTTGTACTGGAGGCCTCCTTGCAGAAACTGTACCAAAACACTTATATCTTCTTATATCTTATCTTCACCTTCATCATGTGTTGATGAAGACATTTTGTCTGCTCACACGGCTACACACCCCATTGCCATACTCTCATTAAAACACAAACTCGCCTTTTACAAAGTATTTACCAAAAAAAGCCTTGTACAGCACAATTCCTGTCCGTTGAGAGCACAACACTGGCCTCACATAAGCAACAGTTTGATAACTCTTAACATTAAGCTCCCCCATTTTAAATAAACCCCCAATTCTTTACGGGCCAGCCACTTTCGTTTTGTAGCCTAGTAACAACAGTAAAAACACACCTTGTGGCTCTCTAGCCCTTGTGTTTTTTTACAGAGACGCGTGTCTCCAAACAGGCCGTATATGGCGTCCCTGTGTGTGCCGCCCCCCCCCCCCTCCCCCCC
>OMNR01036486.1:0-18811 GCA_900303205.1 Mora moro
AGGGGGGGGGGGGGGGGGGGAAGTACAAAATGACATGACAACCAATGAGTACAAACTTTGAATCCTATAACAACTAAATGTAAAATCTCCCAACCATAAATGTGTATTGGAAGGGGGGGGGGGACCTGTGCAGGTGTGGGCGTGGCCTTGCATCGGGGCTGTGGACAGGTGACTCCACGCACGTTCCCCTCTGAGATCTGGACGGTGCAGTACTGGGCCAGGCAGGGCTCACAGTGCACGTGGCCGCAGTCCCTGAACAGCATGCACTTGGCCCCCAGCACGGGCGTCAGACACACCCCGCAGTCCAACACACTCTCCGTAAACCTCCTCTGCTTCTGGGCCTCGTCGTGGACCAGGATGAGAGACAGGAGGGTCTGTAGGGATGCCGGAGAGGGTGCTGCAGCAGCTGCAGCAGGACACGGCAGGGGTGGTGGAGGGGTTGCGGAGGAGGAGGAGCAGGGGTGCTCGTCCGACTCAGGATCGGAGACGTGGAGGAGACCGGGCGGTGTCAGATTTGAGGTGGTTTGGTTGGAGGCGTTACAGTCATACGTACTCTTTGAGCCGAGTTGTGTCGTGTCATCATCATCATCATCATGAATCTTCACAACCTGAGTGGCCCTACAGACCCCGTCAGAGGTTGTTTCCTCATCGGGTAAAGAACAAACATTCAGCGATGGTGCGAGGGGGGCCCCCACCTCGGAAGCCGCTGAAACAACAGGGTTTGCGTTATCTGTGAGAGCCACGGTTGGTTCGGGACGGTCGCTTCCAGGATTTGGGACAGGTGGGGTTAGATCGTTGCTAGATGATTCTGAGTGGTTAGGGCTAGGAGGGCTGTTTTCATGAGAGGGAAGCACCAGCAAAGAGTTGATGTTTAGGAAGCTCAGGGTCTCTTCTTTGAGGAACTGCACCCAGGAAAAGAGCACAACAGCGCCGCCGGTGGCCTGGTACAGCTCAGCCAGGTGAGTGTCCAATGCACATATCTGGGGTAGAGAGAGGAAGATAAGTTGGGGTAAATTTAACGATGTGAATGATAATATTTTTCCTGAATATTTAATAAATCCCTGAACAAAAACACCCACCCAAACAAACAAATAATAACAATTCACATACAATAGCTACATAAAAACAAACAGTTTTGGACAACCTGTGTGTCGGTGAGCCAGCAGCAGGTGAGGCTGAAGGACGGAGGGGCGGAGGAGGGATACTCCTTAGGCAGCTCGAAGCGCAGAGTCAGGGGCGGAAGTGACGAGACCCCGAAATACACGAAGGCATCGCCTGTAATGACGCAATAACCATAACCATTAGTGTCATAGTGTATAATAAGGAAGACGCCGATGTATTTTTACCAACTAGTTAGGCCTGCTAAAGGTCAGCTCTTTAACCTAGGGTATTACACGGCCTATGGGTAACAATGGCCTATCTTTTAAACGAAAGTTACCGTCTTTGACAGCTACAAAGAAGTCCTGCGACAGCTCTGCGGACACTCGCATCTCCCCGGCGGCGGCGGGGGGCGACCCGTCCGCAGCCCGGACCAACACTTCGGGTCCCAGGATACTGTCCAGAGCAAGCAGTTCATCTCTCTGAGCTTCCAGGTCCTCATTCATACCACACCGTTAAGAGTCGTTCAAAACAAAAGCGAAATAAACGACCGGCTTGTTTGTTTTGTTTCAAAATGGCCTTGTATGTTATGCCGGCGTATCGTCTGGTAACCGCCGTGTGTTTCCTCACACACTCAGCCCCGTATCGGGTGTCACCTATACGTACTGCTCTTCAGACTGTGCCCCACCTCTGGACTGTGCCCCACCTCTGGGCCGTGCACCGTCAGTCCGTCAGTCTGTCCGCCAGGCCTGGCGGAGCCTCGCCCGGGTGCGTCATGTGGGGGAAGCAGAGCCCAGAAGACAGGCCTACACCTTCTGTACATGACACCTCATGACACAAACACAAGTGTTTAGCCTAAAAATATTACGTTTATATAATTGTTCTAGTGGCTAATTCCTCCTGCCGAAGGTCGCAAAGTGTTTTACAAGAGTAATTAGTAATAATAAAATGTCTAACTCGCGTATGAGATAATTGGCCATATGTTGGTCAATGTCACGTGGTATAGGGTGTGCCTGTTAGGAAGGAGGGAGACCCAAAGCAATTTTTCCACAGCAGATAATATTTCTTTCACAATTGGGGGATAAAGAGTAGCCTACCTGACCCTTGAACAATATGGATGTGTAGGTTGTATAGGACATCATTTCTCCTTTAGAGCACTTGGCATCCACATTTTGCATTGCGGAGAAGAGATATGACAGCTAGGATAGCAAAATTTCACTTGGGTAGAAACCAGAATACCATACATTCAATATGTTTCATCTTCCGACTACAAGCATTAACATTCCTTCCTGGTTTACCTAATGCATATTAACCACATACAGAAAGGTTTGCATGTGGAGTTGGGAGTATGGAATGCACCACAAGGTAACATTAACACAGTCATCCACATGCTGCCATTGAGTAAACACACGCCTTCGTTAACAGTCCAGATAAATCAAAACGTAGAGATTCACTCGTTTTCTCCACTACTGAAAACACATTAGATGGATACAAGGGTTTGGGGCCCAGCTCATCGCCAAGGAAACCAAAGGACAATCTGCTTTTACTTTTTAATAAGAAACATATTTTGTTGCCAGGATTTAAATCATTTAAAAGTAATGTACAATAATGCAAAAATGTATATTAAAGCAGAAAATAGACCTATATTTCTGTAAAAAAACAAAAACACATTCATGTTAAGAGGTGAGTACACCACCAAATAAAACTACATTTTGTAAAAGATAATCACCCTGTTAATCATCAACAAAGATAATTTGGTTTCCATGATGAACATCTCCTTCATTTGATCATTTATGCACATATTCTTGTAAATGTGTCACCATGAAAATAAACATTTTACTTTGGTAAAGCAATTGAGCCATTATTTCCTGATCACAGCCATAACTGCACTCCCCTCTATCACACAATAGTGCAGAACTCAAACTGTTTCAACTTTCAGACCACACTTTGTTTGTGACCCAATTAAATAGTTGGCTTTGGCAAAGCTGTTCCCACTGCCTCCGCAGTGCAGTGGGAGTGAATTTCCACCCCTGAAGTGATAATATAGGAGATATACTGTATATATAATACATTGTACATAACATATCTGTGGTGTTTATCTTCAGAGTGTACCTTCTGTTCTAGAAATTTGAAATAAATGAAAGACGCTTTGATTGTAACTGTTTTTTTAATCTAGGCCTTTCATTAGTTTTATATTTTATAATTCAGAGTCACACAGACTGATATGAACTACAGTCATTCAATGGACCAGTAATGATCACGACTGCATTGGTGCAACTGCACCCCTCCAACCAGGGACAGCCTGGATCGTGGCAGACAGCTGAAACCAGCTTGAATTTATACTGGCATTTAAAGACCTTGGTCTTTTAATTATTGAAAATGATAAATACAAGTCGAGGTAAAAATAAAAATTAAAAACCAGTTAGAAAGAGCTAATAACACTACTTAGGTAGTAATGCATGTATTAATCCTGTTTGTTAGCAATTAATCATTGACATGGGATGACAATAATACATTTTCTGAAACCTGACACCTGAGCAGTTTTGTGATTAATTATTGACTTATATTACATGTGTAAATGTGTGTGGTGGTTTGTACATTAGTGTGCAGTTGCTCACTAGTTTGTGTACGTGTTATTTAACTTTTTTGTATTCTTGTTCTGTGTCTCCCACATGTAAAGCCTTGGGTCCTGATGAAAGGCACTATATAAATCAAATGTATTATAATTATTATCGCGTGTGTGCCTTAGTGCCTATCTGTGGATGTGTTCAGACCTGACACAGGATCACAGAGGAACCAGAGGTGCACAGCCCGAGGCCAAAGCCGGGGTAGAGCCGCTCAGTGAATTTGGACTGAAAGGTGTAGATGTGTCGGCGTATGCCTGAGGCCACTCGGTAGTAGGACAGCGTGCCGTTGTGCCAGTCCAAGAACACTCCTACTCTCTCTGAGCCAGGAGTGGATGCCGTCGGTGGCGGTACGCGTACCACCGTTCCCATCTCGCCGTGACAGGCAGTGTAGTGGTCCGAGGTACAGTAAAGGCTCCAGGACTCGTCGTTCCCACCCAGGCAGCAGTCGTGGCTCTCCCCTTTCCTCTTGATCCCCTTGTAGGTCACTCCGATGGAAACCACTCCCGTCCACTCCACCTCCCAGTAGCAGCGTCCGGTCAGGCCCTCCCGACACAGCACCTGCCTGCCGTAGTCGAAGCGGTCTGGGTGGCGAGTGCAGCGCTGCCTCTCGTTCACCAGGGTCACCTTTCTGCGGTCCCCAGACAGACACAGCCTCCTGTACGCCGACTTGGGCTCCAGTGTGACTTCACAGGCATCTGATGGGGGAGAACGGGTTTATTTTTTGGTGGGATGGGATATCCCCGATCGGTGCAGTAATTGTGCGATTTAAACAGATCGGCGAAGACACATGGTGTCGGCTATCATCTGAATTCCCCATTAGGGATGGAATGAGAGGGTACTTGCCATGTAGATAAACTACATACTGTAGTACTTACACTTCAGCAGACCAGGCTTTAGCCTCTGCTCGCCACTGTGTTCCACACTGGGGGGGGATGACAAAGTCAGAAAACATTCATAAACATAATCGTTGAAGAAGAACAAATGTTCTTCCGTGATTCAAAGATGGCCTCTTCTTACCCGAGCGTGTGTAGTCTCCAGCTTGGATCTTCCAGTCCAGCAGACAGCAGCACCGTTCCAGAGTCTCCTGGGTGATTGTAGCTCAGGTCCAACTCTCTCAGATGGGAGGGGTTGGAGCTCAGAGCTGAGGCCAGGGATGCACAGCCCTCCTGTGTGACCAGGCAGCCAGACAACCTGCACACACAGACAGTACACAAACAAAATACAATGTCATTGAAATGTGTTAACTTATACTATACGTCAATATTGTAGCCTACGCTGAATTTGTACATTCACATTTGTAACACTGACCTCAGAGTTTCCAGTTTACAATGAGAACTCCCCAGTCCAGCAGAGAGCAGCTTCACTCCTGCATCCTGCAGATTATTGGTACTCAGGTCCAGCTCTCTCAGACAAGAGGATTCTGAGCTGAGGACTGAGGCCAGAACTTCACAGCATCCCTCTGACAGATTACAGCCATTTAACCTTTAAAAAGAAGAACATTTGGATCCCTTGCATTTCAATTGAATATGTATTTTCCCTCTACATAATAAAACTGCCCAAATAGTTTTACATAAGCATACAACACAGACAAACAGACAGACCTCCCTAGACTAGTACAGCCCTTTGGTTTTAAGATCTTGAAGGATCTTTTAGGAAATTGAAACAAACTTTGCTGTTTCCTAAATTGGGCGAAGATTGAGATACAAAAGTTTCCAAATATGCACATGAGCTTGACACATAGACTGATGATTATTATGATTGAAATACCGGTATACCAATATGTTGAGAAATACCAGCATGTCGATATGCAGAGAAGAAATATTATTGTGAATTGTAAATGGTCAATTTAGAATTGCTATATTTAAGAAGTCTCAAATCTCTCTTATTTGCACATTGAGAAATACAGACCTCAGAATTTCTAGTTTAGAATGAGAACTCTTTAGTCCAGGAGAGAGCAGCTTCACTCCTGCATCCTGCAGGTCATTGGTACTCAGGTCCAGCTCTCTCAGACTGAAGGAGATGGAGCCGAGAACGGAGGACAGAGCTTCACAGCATCCCTCTGACAGGTTACAGCCATTTAACCTTTAAACAATGACAATTTGACAATCAAACACACACACAAAATCAGGAATATGCTGAACCCTTCAAACATTTTGAAATAATGACCACAGAGAGGAGAGCTCAGTAAACTATGCTCAACATTCACATTATTTAACTATAAATATATTCAATGTTTCCCCTACGATTATTTTTTTGCTGAGGTGTGTGTGAAGTGCATTATGTTGATGTGCACGGTGCTGATGTGCGTGGGTGCAGAGAGGTTTTAGTGTGATCACTGATTCCAGCAGGGCTCTGGTGCATTCCAACAGAAAGGGTCTCATACCATTGTATAACAACAATAATAGTTAACAATAATATAACACGAACAGGAAATAGCATACGAGCACACTATGTGCGTCAGCCATTGGCATTAATGTTCGTGCAAATACAGTTTTCAGTCTTCAATTTGTAGCCATCCCATCATCTAGGTTTCAAGTCACTTCCTTCCTGCATTTAGTCTGAAGCTATTCGTGAGCTAACGCCACCTACAGTATCGTCATGCATTTTTTATTCTTCTATAGCAGAACACTATTTTGCTGTCAGTATTTTTCCACAATATTTCTCCAATGACAATAATGACAATGCAACAATTGAGGGGGTGCAGTAGGGGGCATTTATGATATATATGTTTTTAAATAAAACAAATATTGGGTGCCCAATATAATAATAATAAAAAAGAAATATATATATATATATATATATATACACACACACAGTATATATATTTTTTGCATGGCTGATTGCAGTGGCACTAGTAACCCAGTGGCGGCGCTGTGCCACTGCTGGATGCATGTAGGGGAACCACTGACATTACATACAGAATATGTGTATATAAATGGGTTAATACATAAATGATGTGTGCACTTACAGAGCAGTATTGCAGGATTTGACCATTGGCAGCAGCTTTCGAAGACTGGACTCTGAAGCAGTGTATTTCTTGAGGTTAAACACGGCCAGCTCCCTTTCTGACGACAGCAAGATGAACACCAACGCTGACCACTGAGCTGGGGAGAGAGTTCCTCTGGAGAGCCATGCTCTCAGGTACTGCTGCATCTCCACCACCAGGGTAGGGTCATTCATCTCCCTCAGAAAGTAGAACAGCTTCACGATGCTCTCCGGAGGCAAGTTCTCTCGGATCCTCTTGTGGACGTAATGGATCGTGTTCTGATTGGTCATTGAGGTCGTCTGCTTCACCACGCCTCGTAGGAGCGTCTGGTTGCTCTGCACAGAGAGGCCCAATACGAAGCGGACGAACGAGTCGAGGTGTCCGGCCTCGCACATTAAAGCTTGATCGATGGCGCTCTGGTAGATGAGCCGCACATCAGGAAGTTGTCCCCGCACTAACGTTGGTTGGGTCAATGACAACAGATTGACTCCAGTGTTGATGAAGGCTGCAAATACATACACGGCAGCCAGGAATTCCTGAATGCTCAGATGGCCAAAGGTGAAGACTTCGTCATGGTAAAGCTCCCGCTCCTCTTTAAAGATGTGGGTAAAGACTCCTGGGTAAATCTGAGCTTCTTTAATACCCACACCAAACTCTTGCAGGTCTTCTTCATAGAAGATCATGATGCCTTTATTCACCTGATCAAATGCCAGTTTTCCCAAGGCCAGAATGACCTTCCTGATTTTGGTATTCCAGTGTGGATCTGCCCGAGCCTTACCATTCTTTGCATTTCCCTGCAAGGAGTGAAATGCCAGGAAGTGGATGTACATCTCAGTCACGTTCTTGGGCATCTCATCCCTCTGGGCTGTTGCCATGGCATGCTCCAGAACCGTGCCTGCGATCCAACAGAAGGCAGGGACGCGACACATGTTGTACAGACTTTGCGATGTCTTGATATGGGAAAGCATTCTGCTGGCTAGCCGCTTCTTCTTGAATCTGTTCCTGAAGTACTCTTCCTTCTGTGGGTCGGTGAAGCCTCTCATCTCTGTCACCATGTCCACATACTCTGGAGGGATCAGATTGATCACTGCAGCTGCAGGTTGTGTGGTTATCCAGATGCGAGCAGAGGGAAGCAGGTTACCCTGGATGAGGTTTGTAAGCACTGCGTCCACCGAGACTGTTTGGTTGACATCTGTACAGATCTCATTGTTCTTAAAGTCCAGAGACAGGCGACACTCATCCAGACCGTCCAAAATGAACACAACTCTGTACTTGTCAAAGTTGTCCACTTCAGCTTTTTTCGTGACATAAAATGAGTGATGAAGAAGTTCCACCAAGCTGGACTTCCTATCTCTTAGCAAACTTAGTTCTTTGAACGAGAAAGGAAATATGAAATGTACATTTTTATTGGCTGTTCCGTCAGCCCATTCCATGATAAACCTGTGTGTGAAAACAGTTTTACCAATGCCAGAAACTCCCGTTGTCAACATTGTTCTGATTGGTTGATCTTTTCCGGGTAAGGGTATAAAAATCTCTGAACATTCCAAGGTGAATCCTTCAATAGATCTGATTTCTTGTGCGTTGTTGAGATCACCACTGCCCTCTGACACATAGAGTGGATTGTAAATTATTGGCTGTCCTTGTTTGAAGAAGGACGCAAACAAAGAGTGGGACTTGGCCTTCAGACTAGACTTAAGATTACGTTGGCAAGAAACAGCAAGGGTTTCTATATGGAAAAACAAACAGACAGAACAACACATTATAAGGACACAATACATCTCACTTGATGTACTCACTAACAAACTCCTCCCTATCCGTTAAGATCATCACTAGTGAATAGAAACACAGGTCCTCCTGGGTGTAGTGTATCGCTAGATATGTTTGATTGTATGATTTTATAATATTTTCTAATATTACTAATTTATAATATTCATACATTAAATATAGAATAGAAATACTCTGTGAACGGGTGCAAGGTTGTAACAGAACATAGAAATGTAGACAATACTGATCACCATGTTAAAGATGACAGGGGAAAATATAACACTCTTACTGCTGTGCACATTCTCAGCGATCTCATCTTGGTTCATGTTTCTCAGGAAGCCCAGCGCCAACTTCACAACTTCATCTCTGGCACCCCTTGTGAGGTCGCTGTCCTCACTGTCAGACTCTTCGTCCTCAGGAGGAGGCTCCTCACGGACCTCCTCCCCGCCCTCTGGCGCGTTGACACCCATGAACTTCCCCATCTTATGCAGCTCCTTCATCACAAAAGAGATGATCTGCCCCTTGCGTTGCTAGACAAGAAGAACATCAATGACAACTTTGAATGCCCTGAATAGCAAAATACAGTATAAAGTTTTCTAAAATATCTTCTATTTATACTTCCTGCCTATTTTGTTTTAAATATTCAGATTTGATTTATTAGATCCCAAAACCCTAAATGATTCTTCAATTAATTTGTAGTAAAATGTCTAGTTTGTACCACACCTTATAACACACCTCAAACATGGCCTCCATGGCCTGGTGCCGTTCCAACTCGGACTGATCGGGGGTAGTAACCTCTGCACCATCCTGATGGGGTCTGTGGATAAAACAGGTGGATTTTAGAGACACAGGAGGCGTGTCTCTTAGTAGAAACACAAGGTAGAAAACCACTGTACTGCACTGGTTGAGTAGGTGACATGATGTTGGGTGAGATAAAATACCACCTCATACCTATTCTTATTGCAGGGACAGCCGTCCTCGGGGAATGTGGGTTTATCCACAGAGGAGTTACTCGCCATGGCTGCACGCCTCAGTACAGGTCACGTTCAAGCTGCTGGCCTCCGATGAACTCTGAGAAGGACGATCGTCATATTAAATCTTGTTGACTTGCTGACTTGACACCTCCGATTCGCTTTCAACAATGTTACACAAATGGAAGCCTTCGACATGTGTTTGTTTTCAAATGGTAGTGGCAACGAAATATTACTACACTATAACACTGTAGTCCTCCCAAGAGGCTGCCAAGAGGCTGCCAAGAGACGCATGTGGCAGCAGCGGACAACAGGAGTCGTGACGCTGTAGATGTGTGAGTGTGTTTCATATATGTTAAATATAAAGTCCATATTTGAGACATAATCACACACATTTAGTTACTACTAGTTTACTAGTGGCTATGAAGAAGTGCTGTAATCACATATGCCTATGTAATAACATGACTACAGGATAACAAGCGATCACCAGAGGGGAATCAGACCAAGGAAACAACTGAAAAGAGTAAGCGCTAAAATACCTGCATGACACTTCTTTCAATTCTCCATTGTTAGTTTGAGGGGATTGTGAATAGTTGAAAATTCAACAAATATGTGCTAATATACAATCAGAAAAGCATATGCACTGCATGACAAAACTAAGCCATTCATTCTATCGCAAGATCATTAATACATACAACTCAATGAAAAAGCCACCTGTAACTATGCACAGAAGATGACAATACCATTTACCTTATCCCAGCTACACAAAATAACCCCCGGAGGACTCTTACCATCTGCTGCCAAACATTTGAAAGAGTGGTGTGTAGCCATCATAGATAACAAGCTAACCTTTGAGGCCAACTGTTATATGGTGCATGCAAAGTGTCTGTACTTTGTCCTTAAACTCAGGGTAATTAAAATCAGCCAATGAGCACAGCAAACATCTATGATTCCTTGGGCCATTGCTGACTTCAGGTTTGACTCGCTAAACAAAATCGGGTTGGAGTTGGTGGCACAAGTCTCCGCGATCAAGGACGGACTGCGTATATCGGCGACTTTCCTCGGACGTAGACTGTATGTGTACGTTACGACGCTTCAAGTACACGGTATAACAACAACACAAGTAATGGCAAACAACACGTGCCTACAATATTCCCCTTTTCGTGGCAGAGATAACACTTTTACGGGGATATCCCCAATGTGTAGCCTACACTTTCTCACCAAACCATCGAAAGTAAAAGCACAACGACTACCACCACAACACTCACTAACTGTCTGGCGAAACAGCTTGATGGCTTGACAGAGGGGTTGAGTCCGGACGACCTGCTGGGTAAAGGCAGCAGTGTATCCAGCCGTTAAAGAGGCTGACGGCTCAACCGAAACACACTTCAACTTCAGTATGCGGAAATACACCTTCCTCGTTAACATGTACCTAACATCCTGCTGGACGCTGCGCACTCAAACAATGCTATTTACAACAAATACATATAGATATATATGTTTTAAGTATTTTTACAACGTTTTAACAGACCTATACCAGATTATAGCGTAATAACATATTTCTAGTTTGCGCCTGACAAATCAGCCTATACTTAGCCTACTGAATACTGTAAAAGAATATTGGAAAACACGATACGATTCGTAATACAGAAACTAAGCAGTAAACTTGGCTGTATTAAGTGTAGGCTACCTTGTTATTTCCGTGGAGTAAAATAATACCACTTCAACCGTCCGACAAAAGTAAAACGAAAGTATCGTGCTGGTCCTCGTCAACCTGTGCTAAACAAGGAGTTAATAAAAGGAGAGGGAGAGTTGTATTTCGCCCCGCCCACTCTCCACTCTGTCCAAGGGAGAGCTGTATTTTGCCCCGCCCACTCTCCACTCTGTCCAATGGAGTTGTATTTTGCCCCGCCCACTCCCCACTCTGTCCAAGGGAGAGCTGTATTTCGCCCCGCCCACTCTCCACTCTGTCCAATGGGTTCCTACGGGCTTTCCCTCCCTCTCTTCATTATTATTGTGCCAACCAGTTTATCTAGTTTCCCGTCCCAGTTCAAAGTTATGGTAAGAAACAACAGCCACTGGCCCCTACATTATTGTTTGGAAATCAGTTTGTATATGAACATATTGTATATGTTATATTATGTACATACGGTGAAAGGGGCTCTGGTTCTCGTAAACAAAGCACATTAGGCTAACTGTTGCGATCCACTTTATGAAACAAACAAATTACACCATCCAAATTATATTGTAAATTATAGACGTCATGACACATCCATCACTTTGGTGGATATGTTTTCTAAGGGCTGCGTAGATTACAGCCACGACGTGCCCATTCAAACTGAGAGGGGACGTAGCCCCCTCACGTCCACGCTGTTTACAGTAAACCACGTCATATGAACCGATACGGAATCGATATGTAAGGTGTAACGGCGAGGGTAGGAACGGGCGGTCACTTGCATTGTCGCCCTGCGGCTGTCGAGCACGTCGATCTGGATCATAGTCACACTTGGGTTCGCACCTACATACCGGTTATTACACGTCAAGTTTTCAAGATAAGAGTTTGTGTTCAAAATAAAACCTGTTAAAGTGCCGTCAACTACCATACTTACCAGTAGTCCAACAGTACGGCTTTTACTTTGAATAGATGTCTCTAGCTTCCTACTGACGATGTCCGCTTGACGAAGTTGTTAGGTGTAAAAGAAAACAAAACAGTGATGCACGAAAAAAGAAGAATTGATGGGTAATCGGGCTTTTACATGATATGAACATGAAATTAAATAAAAAACGATCTATAAGCCAACTCTGTGTGCTTTCCATGAATACATTTCCTGTACTGCTGGCATTATTAGATTAGATTAGATTAGATTAAACTTTATTGTCATTGTGCAGAGTACAGGTACAAGCCAATGAAAAGCAGTTAGCATCCAACCAGAAGTGCAAAGATGTACTATATTATATACAGGGGGAAAATAAATAGCTATATACATATATCAAAATGAATAGTGCAAATAACATGTTCGTTAAGTACAGTAACAGTGCAGAAGTGAGTGCAATGATGCAATATGTTATATGTGCAAACAGCAACAGTAAACAAATTAATAGTGCATTTAACATGTTCGATGTTCGATAAGTACCAAACAGTACAGTACAGTAGTGAGTGCAATGATGCTAATGGAGTGAGGGAGTGGAGTTCAACAGGGGCACAGCCTCATGGAAGAAGCTTTTTCTCAGCCTACTGGTGCGGGAGCGGAGGCTTCTGTAACACCTGCCGGATGGGAGTAGGGTGAAAAGTCTGTTGTTAGGGTGGGAGGCATCCCTGATGATGCTTCTGGTCTTGCCCAGACAGCGTTTGCGGAAAATGTTCCCTGTAGGCCGTCTCGTCGTCACCTCTGATCAGGCCTACCACCGTGGTGTCATCTGCAAACTTGATTATGGTGTTGGAGCCATAAACAGGTACACAGTCATGGGTGAATGACTGTGTAGAGATTATTTCCTCTGGGTGCCCATGCTGGTGTGGAGGGGAATGAGGTAGTGGATGTACTGGTCAAACAGACCCCAACTGGCAAGGGAGTACAGGGCTATGGGCGGAAGAAATCAATAACCCGTCTAAGAATTGGTCACATACAGGTCTCAATTATACATAACACACGATCAGTAAATGGTCCACTGGGCACTGCAGTGCAACATATACCTCTTCAGTATTGTGTCACTGAGGGAATTAGAGCAAGTGACATTGGTCAGCATCAAGCAACGTACGGCGTTGTATTATTGATCATCTGCGGGCAACTGATCACGAACTTGGTGCTCCATGCGGTGGCGCTGATGCACCTATACGCCGGTGTGTCGGCCCAAGTTGTTGTTGTTTAACAGAAGAAGAAGAGCTGCGGCATTATTTCCGCGTCTAGATCAGAATTAAAAATGTCATGTTGTGTGGAGGGCTGCCGTAACCGACAAAGCCGTAATAACGACCTTCATTTTTACCGAATACCATGCAGTCAAACTCCGTATAACGCGAACCGCAGACGTCTTTGGCTGCAAGCCATTCCCAGGCGGCACCAGAAAGAGGACCGCCTTAGCAATGCCCGAATATGCAGTGCTCATTTCATATCGGGTAAATCATCCCTCGGTTACCACAAATAACTCATTGATCTAGGACTATTGTTTTTAAAATGACTATCGAACCAACACGTATGCGTACACATGTTAGTCGGACTCGCTTGGTAGCCAACTTAAATGCACGTTATTTGTAGGAGAGGTATCCATGGACATCAGCAGCCCAGACTTCGTCCCGTCGGTCTTCTACACTCATGCGAAGCGTGAGAGGTAAACGCACGGCGATTCAAATGAGTCTGAAATAAAGATTACATTATAAACGTTTGGTTTTGTGAGCAGCTGATCAACAAACGAACTGTTTTGTACTGACCGCTTTTTTCTTCAGGTATCAGAGAAAAACATGCAGGGATATAAAGTCGAAACGGAGTGTCGATCAGGTATGTATAAAACAATATGGCCATTGAAGACATGGGCTGTATTGGATTTGGCTCACTTGTTTCCTCATTCCCAAGTGAACAACTAGACACTATTTAGGGAATAAGTATAGGCGGAATTCGGAGGAAGGGAACAAGATTGGTACGCTCACATGTCAGACAACACAACAAAATGACAACACCCTAAGTAGTGCGCTATGCAGGGCTCAAGTGGTAGTGGACCAATTCGGACACAGCCATGGCCATTTAGTGGGCTCATTAATCCACTGATGAGCCAACACTGATCTCTAAGCGAGAACCCAATTGGCCAAGGTTGATCTTGTAGCATAACCGTGCTTCTGACATAACTTGTTGACACGTTGTTGTAGTAAGCAGACATATTGAATCCTAAAAAAAGAATGCCATTTCCAAAAATGTATTAACTAGCCGGTGTCCTTTCTTATGAGCAAGGCACACTTTCTGCAACCAGGAGATGCATGCACTATCTTTGTTTTTATCTTTATTATTTATTTTCTTTTGATGACCTTGAGAGCAATGCAACATTTCTAACAATGGTCTGACCAGGTAACCAGGATTTATGCTACTTTTTTTTATGAGTTTCTGAAATTCACTTAATTCCAACATTGCCACTTGTTTTTGTTATTTCCTGGTTTTCAGTCAGGCGTTGATATGACATTGATAGGCGCAGACATTTTGGGGATACTTTATATTTAAAAGTTTTGCCTCGGATAAACTAACTACCCTGCTGGGCAACAAAAGTACATGCATGCAGCTCCGTAGCGTTTCTTCAATACCCCATTGCAGCCCCGGAAAGTAGGTAAAATGAAAGGTTTTCAATGGGGTAACCAATGGGACCCAAGGAACAATGATAATATGGCAGAGTGTTGGGTCACAAATGGGGCTAATTTGACATGTTCTCTAGAATGCACCCAATAGTATTGTGTATTAAAATGTATGTGGGCTTGGCTATGTTATATGAGCTGCTATGGACAGCCAATGTGGATTAACTGTAGGCCTACAATTCAATATATAAATATAGAGATGCACACTAAAACCTTCTCCGGGTGCACTTTTCACAGAAACAACAGAGTTTGATAAGAAGTGATTTAGCCTTTTTGAACTACAAATACAGTACAAGTATACATACACATACACTGCGCATTCAAATAACTTTTGTTCAAAAAGCAATGCCTTGTGCTAATTTTCAGTTCATTTTACTGATGCCACCACAGAAAAACAAGATTACTTCATCACTCGTCACTCTGACTTCAGCAACCTCATCAGGAACATTTGCTAAACTTTGTGTATAAATGTTGTATCCCAGTAACATACTCCAGGCCAGTGGGTGGTGGCAATGTACCTATTCTGGTTTGACAAGCTACAACAGTTGAAAGAAGATACCCATCCATGCTACCTACTATCGGATGCAAGCAGCACACGAGAGAAGTTGGTGACGTAGTGTAGACAGTGTACATATAGGGAGGTGGTCGTGGTGGATGAATGGGTCAAACAGGATTTTCACCCAGGAGACCGGGGTTCGTGTCCTGGTGGTTGACTTATTTTTCATTTTTTTTATTTTCAGTTTTCAGTCACTGTTTGGTTAGATTCAGGCAACACAACTACTTGGTTAGGTTTAGGCAACACATCTACTTGGTTAGGTTTAGGCAACACAACTACTTGGTTAGGTTTAGGCAACACAACTACTTGGTTAGGTTTAGGCAACACATCTACTTGGTTAGGTTTAGGCAACACATCTACTTGGTTAGGTTTAGGCAACACATCTACTTGGTTAGGTTTATGCAACACATCTACTTGGTTAGGTTTAGGCAGAAAGCCCTTTGTGGCCCTGAAGGCAAACTTCTCCCGTGTGCTTAGAAGCAGCGGTACTGCTGCCTGACCTGCCTGAGCAGTGCTGCTAAACCTCTGTGTGAACTTCAGTTTCAGTACTGTAAGAAAATAACATGCTGCGTCGCTGCATTGTATTTAGCTGCAAGGGTGGGACTTGGGGGAAGGAGGGCATCTATTTTTACCATCTTCCGCAAAATGACATTGATAGGAAGCAATGGCTGAATGCAGTTGGAAATGTGAAATATCCTCCTGACACACCCGAGTCACAGTTACAAAATGTCAGTTTGTAGGAAACACTTTCACTCTGATGAATTTGAAGAAAACATTCACGCAAGGATCATTAACATACCCAGTGATTGTAAATGACCTCCACGATTGATTATTGATTATCGGTGTTCCGCATTCAATTAGATCCTTGAAAAAGATTTCAGTTAAAGAACCCGATAAAGATGCTGAATTAGTATAGCCTATTTTGATTCCCCTCTTCAAAATAACATCCTAGTATAAACCTACTCAACATATCCGCATATTCCCAATGAGTTTTAGTAACTAATTAGTTAATATTCACTTAATTGAAAACGTGCATTTGTAGTGTTTTATATTAGGATTCTCTATCCACTGCCAGCCCGCACACTACTGTCGTCTCATCAGTGAGGCCAGTGGTACCTGCAATGCAGATGAACAAGGCAAAAAAAACGTTCTTTTTTTGGTGATTGGATACTAGTTTACAATTGTAAAGTGTTATTTTCCCTTTTCCAACTTCAGGCCACATCCAATGTTCAATGTTCATTTCTGCCACCAAAAAAGGAAGCTGAAGCCGTAACAGGGCCGCGACAGGATTCAGGCACTTCCCACGTACGAGCCACAAAAGTTGCAAGCAGATCCTCCACTCGTCTGTGTACACAGACGGGAGAATCTATTTCATCTTCTTCCATACTGGTACGTTCCAGTGTCGTGGTTTCCTTGTTTGCTTATGTAGTTTCACTGTAATTATTTTTTCTTCTTCTTCCCGCCTGGGATTAATTAAATACCATCTTATGTTTTCTTCTTTTAAACACAGACAATGGGACCAATATCAGACAGTGAGGATCTGGAGTGTTCCACCGATGGCACAAAGACATGCAACCCTAGACCGTGCAACTCACCGGTGGAAGACTGTCACGTGAAGGAGGAAGTCTCCGTTTCAAGTAGAGGATCACCCCGGGGCCGGGCTCCAGCACCAGACACGCTCCTTGACCAGCGGCGCACTGAGCCCAAAGCCATAGTGTACGAATCCAAGATCCTGAAGCTGTTCAACTTCTGCCAGACCTGCGCGGCAGAGATGGAGAGGAAGACGGTCACTTACATCAGCTCGCAGATGAGAGTCCAGTGGAAGTGCCGCCGAGGCCACACCGGAACATGGGTGTCCTATCCAAACGTGTGCGGCCAGTTCGACTCAAGCGAAGGCTGTTGCTTTCACTGGAGGCATGGCAACGGGTGCGGAGATCGAGCGGTTGGAAAACGTCCCAGATGAATGGGAATAGTACAGATGACAGTTATTTATACAGCCTGCGATTTACATTTTATCTTCATTTTAAATTGGTTGCAGGACTGTCACTCTACAGCAAGATACGATTCACCAGGTGCGATTGTCCTATTGATAGTTGGGATTGCTTATTGTCCCTTGAACACAATAAAGCCCAGATTCATTCGGAAAAGGGTTGGTTTGTTTCATATAAATCTGTACACGTATGACTCATCAAATAGATTGGATCACATGCAGATTTGTGGGCAAGATGCATGCACAATTATCAGGCATAATACCGATTACCCAATAACTAAAGCCTGCACATCGGGGCATGTATACTAATACTATGTTATAGTAATGTTAAAGTAATACATAATGCAACTGCCATTAAGAAAATCCAGAATGACAAATCCACATTTTTAATAGTTCAAAATGTTAATTGTGGATCCCATAATGTTTTGTGATCTACTTTTACAGATTGTACTGTGGTTTCAGTCCAGTGGTTCTCAAACTTTCTCAAACCTTTATTTTCCCACTTTCCCGATTGTGCGCATGCGCCGGAGTATTCATTATTCTTCGTCTTTTAACTTTACATTGGAGTATCTTAAAGTAAAGTTCTCGTAAAGGTGATAAGGTAGATATAACTGACAGAATTAGCTGATATATGATGAGAATGTCCTTATGAAAGTCAATAGATTTAAACTGTTTTTGATCGTTGAATGAATTAATTATTGCATCGCGGCGAGAGGAACACGTAGAAGCTCGACCAAGACGAAGAGGAGTGAATACTAATATGAATAATATATAACTAATATTATAAAGACTTTTGCAAAAAATCTGTTTTACCGTCCGGACTACTTTGGATTATAGCAAGCAGTCATATCGTTGAGGTGTCAGGTGGAACGCTCCGTCCACAGTGCTGAAGCACAGCGATCCACTGGAGAAACACTGTTGCCTGTTGTCTCCACTGGAACATGTTTACACAGCAGATCCTCGGACAAGTCATCCTCAATAAGCTATTAAAAGACGTCCTTGTCGCTTTCTTACAGAGCAAAGTGTTTACTCTTCCTTTCCTCTACAGTGTCTCCGTGGTGCGGTCCGTGCGGGCGGTCCACGTGCGGCCATGACGCGTGTGGCCGCCGTTCTGCCCCGACACTGTGGACACGCATCTCGCGCGCTCTTATTGCGGAGCGGCAACGTTTCAGAGGTGCGCGACACGCGTCGAATGCGCGTGAGGGCCTCACGTGCGCGTGAGGGCCGCCGTTACAGCATGTTTGCTTCACGCCGGCTCGTGCGGTTCACGCACGGCGGCTATAAAGTTTGGCACGAAGGTGCACCCGCGCGGACGGTCGTGTATTTACAGCTCTTGTGTGCAACACGTTTGTCATTGTTCGGCCCGTCTGTGCTTTGTTTTTATACAGTGTGCAGTTGAGCTTTTCCCCTCACTGGAATACATGAAATTACCCCTTCCACCCCAGCTCCCTGCGCCCCCCTGCACCACCCCAGGACCCTTCCACCCCAGG
>OMNR01036488.1:0-12898 GCA_900303205.1 Mora moro
GATACAACACAACATACAATATACATATATACGTGGACTGTACGAGCTCATCAGAATTTCCTCTCACTCATTTTTATCACTTGATACCAAAAAGCATGTTGACTGTGCTCCTCCAAAATTAAATAGTTATTTTTCTGTTTTGAAGCCAAAGTAGCAAATGTCTATTACAATATCATGCTAACAGTAGCCTCATAGTATATAACAAAACATTCAGTCTGTAAAGCTAGTACATTTAATGAAGAAAAAACACAAATAACATAAGTCTTGCACATATAGGAATCTTGGTATAACTAGTATGTTCTAATCTATACAATTAAGAATACTTTTGACTATACTGAAGTGAAGCACAATGTATCATTGGTTCCTATCATACAGCCTGGTATAGCACCCAACATGTTGTATCATTAGTAGTTTTAGCCATGGATCACAAACCAGTGTGCAGAGCTGTCAAAAGTAAAGAGAGAGAGAGTAAGAGAAGAACAGATGCTGATCACTTTGTCTGCTATATTGCAACTAACTTGCAACTTAATTGACGAATGTGAAACCTTGTGTTATCCCACTGCACCGGTGTTCTGGGTGTGTCACAGCTACTGGGTCTGCTTGCATGGTGTCAAGTGTGAGTGTATGTTTGAATGTATGACATCATACAGATCATGTCAGATGGATGTCATCTGTAACCAAAGGCACGGAGTATGATGGCCACATACTGTCTGGTGAACAATTTGAAAACATATCAGTGTTTCGTGGTTGGGGGTAAACAGGAATGACGGAGTGTATTTTGGTAGCGAACCCTGAGAAGAATTGATCATCACAAATCCATTTGTTTGCAATGGGTCTGAGCTCCCACACTCGTGCCCCTATAAAGCCATTTGTATTCTAGGGGTGTGTTGCCCTTCCATATAACTCCATGACTAATCAAGATAGAACCAGCAGCAAGCTGTTAACATTATACCACATTAAATTCAACCCCAGAATCCAGAGTCCATGAAAAACACATTAACTCAGTGAGAAAAAAAAAATCATACACCGCACAGACAATTACCAAATGATCTTTTGTCCAAGTGTGCCATGAAGGCCTTTTTCTACACTCCCCATAGAAACGAGAGACACCCAGTAATTGTGATCAATCCCAGTTAAAATCAAAATGTGAAGCTATTACATAGACAATACACAGTCTCGCTCTGTATGTAGCTGTTATTTTAGCAGTAATGAACAGAAGAGGAGATTTATATGAAAATATATGAACATCAAATGTGAGATTCAAATTAATTAACACAACATGACGATAATGTCCCTTGATGGATATTCATTGTTCATTTTAGTTATTTAAACTCCAGGAGGCAAGGCGGACGCACAGTTCTGGGGGTTTTAGCTGCAGTGAAATGCAAATATGACAATTCTTTTTTAAAGCAGGTGCCTGACTGTACAAACATTATGTAACCATTGGCAGCTAACAATGAGACTACATAACACAGGGATACATCATCAATAATAATTAGTGAGGGGATGATGATTAACGAATGTGTTTGTTTCTGTTTGAAACTATTTATATGTGCACTTCATCACTATTATAGGTCTTTGTATTGTGCTGGATAGTTTTTGTAATGTATGTTTTTGAACAAAAACAGGGGGTGTTTAGGAGGTGTACATTTTTAACTACTTTTGACTCTATGGTGTTCATTCAGAGTGCACCAGTTTTTAATAAAACCTCTGGTGTTATGAGCTCATAGCACTAAATGATGTGTCTGCTACTTGTATGTACCAGTGTCACATGATCCATAGTCTGCGTGATACCTTCACTAGTTTAGTCTACTACCCGGGCCCTGGTACACACAAGGAGCAGACCCATAATCAGTGTTATGAGCCACTGTTGTGTTTGTCCTACGATGACGCCTCTGGGAACAGGGTCTATTGTGTCTGCAGATAATCAATCTATTCATTTTCAAGTGTAAAGGATATCAGCAACGAGCCATGCACGTACATAAATGGTGCATTGCTGAATGAATATCGACTCTACACTAACTGGATGTTAAGATGACACCATCATCCACCTACAAGAGCCGAGCATGGCACTCCACTGTCCACTCAGAAGCTGCAGAGACTGCCTTGAGACAAAAAAATAATAAAATTGAAAAAAAAGTGAACTCTCCCAGGAAAAAGCCACCATTAGCATTTGCCGCAAGGGACAGCGTGTGTGTGGCTTTGGAATACATTAGGACTACGCCTTGCCCAGCCATGAGAAACCAGCATCAGCACTGCTAACAGGCTGGGGCCAGACCTGCCTTCACAATGGATGCACAGCAGCCTTTTCTGTCATCCTGCCTTGGCAATATTTCATTTTATTGGGTCTTTTTGTTACCGAAAAGTATGAAGAACCGCAAAATAACAATGCAAACTGTAAAAAATCAGTAGGAGTAAGGTGGATAAGGCATGTTGTTTGTGTGCTAAAACAGACTCATACACGTGTATACATATATATACACATATACTGTATATATATCTATATAGATATATATACACATATACTGTATATATATCTATATAGATATATATACACATATACTGTATATATATCTATATAGATATAAATAGATATACACATTATATAAAGTACAATTGACAACGTGCAATTTGACTGTCTGGAACTAGTTTGTAAAGTATTGAGGAAGTGTACAGCTGGATGTTTGTGGTTCTAAACACCAAGCTGCTTAGCATCAGTACTGACATTGGACCGGCTCAAATCCTAACGAATTGCCACCAAGTTGCTCCTGATGTTGAATGAAAAGCCGGAGCTGAAGTCAGTGAATAATGTGTTCCTTGGAACCGTAAAAACAAATTTCAATCAGGCAGTGACAAAAAAACAGCCCATCATCCATCAATTCCACCCAGACAAGGAAATCCTCCAGGGATCTCACACACGGAACCCCGGCCAACCAAGACCAAGTCCTCTTAGTCAAGTCTCCCTAACAAATGATAGTTGACATTCAGCTTTGTTTTTCACGCTGAGGTAAAGAAACAGAGCACTGATTGAAAGAATGCATATCATGAAATGCTTGAAAATGCCACAAAATGCAAAAGATGAAGGCCTATGTTGACATTCGACCACCAACACACAGATGAGAGGGAGCGGTTTCATGTTTGCTCGGCTGTGTAACAACCTATGTTCAGCTGCAACTTTGTAAATGTTTCTCAGTAAGATGCAAGCCGGTAACACACAACGTGAAACGGCAGATCAGTATGGTGTATATGTGAATACACTCGGTGCATCAGCTTACTAAATGCACTAACTACTGCTGCCTGAAGCCTCAGCTGAATGGCAGTAGACCCATGCCACATGCCACCGAAGTGGTTTTTCTCAGAGCTCCTCTGGCCACAGGACACAGGTGAATGTTGAAACCGGTTTATTGCAGAGTTGGTAAATAGTTTGCAGGCAGAGCAGGTGGTAGATGCTTGACAGACGTCAGCACTCTCCGTGAGTGTACGTTGGTGGTGGTGGCTGGTTTAACCTGTGTGCCTTGATTGGCCAATGCACCACAGGTGTGCAGCCTCACCAGCCCCAGAGTTGAATCAGCCTGACTCGGGACAGGTGAGGCTGCTTCAACCAGCCACCAACCACACACACTCCACACAACACATTCAATGAGGTGGCTAGCAGTGGTAGCTAGCTACCAAAAATAATTGATTGCTAGTGTTGAACACGGACGCTGTTAATATGGCCAAGCCCTCTTCCTCACTGTAATGACCTCTTATTTCATCTGCTGTTGTGCTGTTTAATTTGCAATTTGGTCATGTGGAAAAGGGATGTTTGGATAGAGCTTGGATAGAGCTTATACCACAAGCAATTCCATAAGCATGTCCTGTTCATTCATGCACTCATGTGCCACACTGCCTAAAACACACACACGTGTGTCGTTGGACTTTGGTGGACATCTCTTTCATGGTGTCACTGACGCTGATTTTGCAGTGCGGTTTTCCTCATTTTGTTTGTTGCTAAAGAAAGGATATAAGATGCAGAACAAAAACACATATTCAGGTCCCCCCTCACCTCAACCCCCACCTCCCTTTCAATTACACTGGTTGACATCATCCATCATTATGAGGCTCATTATCAAGATGTTTTGGTGGGCTGTCATTAGTCTTGGCTAACATGGGGTGATTGATGTGGTTTGGCACTGATGAAACCGCCGCTTGATCCCCACCATTAATCTGGATTGTGTTTGGTGTCTTCCTGGGCCCCTTATTTTCTTCTCCGAGCCGTTGGCTTCACAAAACTCTATGAGTATGGTAACCAAAAGAAAATGGAAGATACATTTTTACATGAATACAAAAAGAAGATTATCTTGATGAAAGTCCTGCACTATAACACTTATTGGGAGTCTTGCTTGAATTTGGAGTCACCCATTTCCACACTAATTATATACGGCGTTTCCCAGTCGAATGAAAGAGTTGACTTAGAGCTCGTTAGACGCTGATGGCTCCGGTGGATGAACCATGGCTGCTATTGGCTTCTAACCAAAACACCTAACTTTGTCTTTAACCTCCTTGAGGAAGCTCCAGGTTCATCGTGACATCAAGAGAGACTTAAAATTTGGAATTGAAAAAAGCTAGACGATCTTTTTCACCCCAAACTCATTAACAAAAAGATTAATGACGCACATGCTTTATTTACCACCGTTGGTATGCTGACTCACTCTCAGCCCCCTCACCCTGTCGTAACTCCTAAACATGTCATGATTTTGCCTCCTTTATGACCAACCATATCCAGAAGATTTGACATGTCAGCACTTCCATATCAAACAAAAGAACTGTGCCTTTGTATGTATAAAGACTATTGTGCTTTACATGACTCAATTCATCAAATTGACTATGGAGCCCTTGGGGAGATTGTGCAGCATTTCAAAATCTTGTTGGTTTAAGAATGTTGTAAACATTAAGGCCTTCTTGCCTGACTCAGCTTGCACTGAGTCGGGCAAGAAGGCCTTTACATGTTCTGCTCCCTCTGCCTGGTGTAGCCTGCAGAAGGGGCTTCAGTTAGTTGAATCAACTGATAGCCCTGAGGAAAAATCTTAAAGTAGGACATATTAGTTCAATTTAGTGTGTGCAGTGTTATGACTGCCGATGATAGTTTACCTTTTTTTTACATTTGTCAGCAGTTATGGAAGACCTTTTTGCGAAAGGTTATTTTTATTTGTTATTGTTCATATTGAAACCGCACCACTGCTTTCTGCTCACTGCTGAGTTGGCCTACCTGCTGAAAGAGCTTTAAGCACATCTGTCTCTGGCAGTGGTTACTGCACATTGCACTATGCCTCATTGTTCATCCTTCAATTCTTTAACTGTTAATTGTGTGAGGTGTTATGAAAGTGTACTGTACTGTAAACTGAAGACAGAGAACACTATACTACAAAGGTTGCAGTACTAACTTTGTGGCATCGTGTTGGATCGCATTGTGTTGAATGAAATCGCACTACATCACAATAGGGGTGAATCGTATCACGTTGGCAGTTTGCTTCATATGGATCTTTGATGTATCAGATTGTTGGCAATGCATCGAGATGCGTATCGCAGCGGCCTCGGTGATGGAGATGAGATCCCTACTACACACACAGAGGCCAGGTGGAATTGAGGTCCACTGTTGACCATTCTCACCCCCTCTGTACCAGGAGTACAGCTGTTGTCCAGGATGTATGTTACTAACAGGCAGGATCTCTACTTGTTTTTTCCTAATCAGTTAGAGAAGCTCCACTGGCCGTGAATGCTGTGCGGAGTACGATGTCCTACGTGGGTAGATTCACTAGTTTTATGCGAGATGTGCAGTTCCATGTCCCCTTTCCTTCAACAATACAGAGAAATGCGATACACTTAACACACATAATTTAAAAATAATGAACCCCATGCTCCGTTCGATGTGTGTTATATTCGGCAGGGTTTTTATGAGCCGATCAGATGCCCGTCAGCCCAGTGGCAGCAAATTAATAATCTTAAAAAGCGCCTGTCAGATCTAAAATTGACACGCAAAATTCGTAGTGGCTGTTTAATTTCTAAAATCAGACTGCATTTTTTTTAAAGAGTAGGCAATCTAACATATGAATAATGGACTGTACTGGAGAAACACTGCATTCTGTCATCATCATGGTGTTTTTTCTTTTGATGATCAGTGTGGGCAAGTTAATAGACACCAGTCAACATGAATGAGGTGAAGTTCATCGTTGAAGTGGAAATACATCCCGTTTTGCAGTTACGACTCAACACACCCTCACAAAATCTTTGTTGTAGTTGCTTTGCACCATCAATTGTAAATAGAATTTCAGAAAATTGAAGATCTTCAAGATCTTGAACATTGTTCAAGTGTGGAGGTGGATTTATGATTATACAAGCTGTAATGTTAGGGCCGCAATCCACTATTGTTTGGCTAATGTGCTAGCTAAGTTGGTGAGCCAGCCTTTACTTGGAGGCCGTTCTCTATACCCAACAGTGTAGTTGGTCCCGCGTTACACAGCTGGGGCTGTATTTATGTAATACAAGGATATTGTTTGTGTGTGTGTACATGTGTGTAAATGCGCATGTGTGGTCTGTTGATTTTAGGGGACAAGACTGTTTAGCGTTTTACATGTTGACTGTTTTCATCTGATGCAATAGTTCATTTTAATTAGTCCTTTAGAGTACATCACAGCAGGACCCCGGTACCCAACACCTCTCCACTAAAGCCAAATTCCATGATATCGGAGGCCAAACGGACCCTCCACAATCCGTCTCAGTGTGGCATCTCCAAAGATGGTATTGGTCCGCACACAGCTGTCCATGGGTACACTGAAGGATCCTGTGAGAAGCAAAGGTATATAACACAGGCATTAAATGTGTTTTTGTGAGATACAATACCTGGAAATGTTGTACTGTACTGAAATACTGTTATGTGGACTATAGAAAATACAGTGCACTTGAGTTTCCTATAAACTTGGGGATTTCATATTTCGTGCTCACTTTGACTTTGTTATGATGTTAGAGCAGAAAAATATATTTTATTGTAGGATTTACTTAGCAGTCATGCATTACAATGAAAATGCGGACTGTGAGCAAGCACCAACATCTGCAGGACAAGCTGTCTTCAAGGTCGTGTTTCCCAAGTCCAAGAGCCAATAAAATCAGACCCTACATAAGTTATACTTACATTTTTAATATAATTTAAAAAAAAAATGAATTATGGCCACGCTTTACATATGTGGAAAGAAGGTGGATTCAGAAAAGTACATTCTTTAAAAACACAAAGTGACAACTTGAATGCAATATTTTATAGATTATGTGCCGAAGGCCCGAATGAGGCTCGTCTTTGGTGAGGTGTTTGGGGACCCAACGCCATTTGTTGAGGAATCCCCATCCCCAAGGACCTGTCATCCCAGTGACAGGGGTGGTCGGAAACCAACATACTGACCAGCCAGAATTGGAAACTCCTGGCGTATCCGGAGTAGCACACACGACAGGGTGGCAACCCTGACAGTCCTTCCCAAGTAGCCCCAGCACCAGCTGACGAAGCTGCGATAGGCCAGATACCTGTAAAAACCTGTATGGAGAGGACTGGACACATTCCAGTTGAAAACGAATTACTGTGTATATACTGTGCTGCTTGAAAGTCTGTGAATCCTACAGAGATAGTATTACTGACCTGGTGTCATCTGTTTGTATTCTATTTCTTTTCTTTTTTTACATTTTTGCAATTTTACAATTTGCAAAAAACATTTTTTGAAGAAAACATTTATTTCTCATTCATTCATTCTTCATTAGATATTTGGGTCCTGTGGTATAATGAAACCTTAGTGTTCTGATTTTATTTTAGACAGCTGTATGTTATTACATAGGATGGTTTACCATGCATGTAGGTGAAACTGGAACCTGGTTCATTTGTTTTACAACCTAATAAGAAAAATAAGAATAATTTACAACAAATACTGAGCAAATAACTCAAGAGGCAACATTACTGCATAGGGCAGCAATAACAATATTGATCCAGGCAACATGTGTTTTACTATCAAACTTGTATTTCAAATGAAATGGTGTTAGAATAGATAGATAATAGAAAACATTAGTACCTTTTACATATTGTTGATTACAAACACAATTAGAGGTGATGTAAAATGCTGCACATTTTTTGCACAATCATTACAGTAAACATGACAGCTACGACATTTGAAAGTACTAGTACTTTTAACAAAGTTGTTACATGTGTTAGTAGCTATATTTTAATTAGGATAACTTAGTAGTATTAGGTAGTATTACTAAGATAAAAAAGAGGAGCTATGCTTTACATCAGTGCATATAATATTAGGTGTGTGCTACTGGTGGTGTTTCAAGGTAGTTAGCTACATAATGTAGTAATTGATTATAATAACTGTTAGCTACCTTTCGTATTTCTTTGCAGCAGACGTTTTCAACTTCTTACCGTGATGTAGAGAAATTACACAGTTAAAATGTTACATCTGAAAAGTAAGATAACAAAATAAAAACTTACTACTATGAAACATCCTGCTTGCGAAGGTGGTTCGGGTCGATAATTTTTTTCTGCCTGCCTGTTTCAGTAACAGACTTGGGCTCGGACAGGTACGGCTGAACCAAAGCTATTGTTAGTGCTTTCAGCTGCTCAGGACTCAAGGGCGTGACATTTCCGACACATGCTCAGTTGACCAATCACAACAGGGTGGGCCAGCTGACCAATCAGAGCAGACTGGGCCAGCTGACCAATCAGAGCAGACTGGGCCTTTTGGGGCGCTAAAATGGAGCGTTTCAAACAATAGGACCCCTTTAACGTCAGCACAAATCGAGACAAACTTTGACGAGGACGTCCTCTATGTCCAGCGCAGTTTGCTTCGCTCCTAAAGGAATGAATCCATATCTGGTGAGCTGCTGAAATAACAGAGCTGAAGTGGGGCAGAGAGAGGCAGCTCATCAGTCAACACCGCTTGACCCCCCGGGACTCGTTCCACTCTTTAGATTGCTTTATTATGGAGCGTAAATATCCAAAATACTTTAACTCAGTTTGACAAGATCTACAACAGTTGTATATTATTTTGTTGTTTGTATTTACATTTGTGGTGTTGATTTGCAGCATATAAACAATTGCATACATGACAGCAGGTAAGCATGCACAGCTCGTTCATGAACATATTTTTTTTGAAGATCGCGTTTGCGGAACTCTGTTCAGTCCGTTGGGGTTTATTAAGATCTCTCATTCAATCTAATGTGAAAGATGTCTTTTCGTCGGTCCAAAAGTGTGCGCCGTCATATGTATTTTTATATCTATGAGGGCGGCAATACATGTAACAATATTTATACTTTTTTGGGGAGGGCAGCAAAGGTTACAAACTTAAAATGGTCAGACATAAATTTGCCCAATTTATTACTTTTCAGAGAAAACTTGTTCCTCTCACTCAGGCTCGGTCTAGCGTTTCTTTGCAGGTGGCAGAATGCCAAAGTAATGTCTGCAGATTTTCAGAAATTTGTACAAATTTTTAGTAGGCAATGAAAAATACAGGGATGGTTGGACAGTTAGTACGTGAGCGCAAGGTCCCCCACGCATTTCCCCCACGCATTTCTGACTTTGTCACATGTACCTGCGCATAACAGGACGACATGGGCCACCATCACCCAACCTGGGCCGACACCTGAGTGGTTGCTTCCTCCTGAGGGAAACTTTTTGCTTCCCTTTCTTTGCCTGCCGTTGATCGGCAGGCAAAGTCTGGTCTTTTCTGCACCTTAAACAACACAAAGAATCCACATCACTTCCATTAGCGCATAGGATGATTTAAGCATTGTCCTCACTCACACATAGGGTTAACTGGGGAAAACTAATTCCCCATAGTCGGCACACAAGTGTGCCTGTAGTAGTTCCTTGTGTCCTGCACTGGTTTCATTTCCCCATCTAGGTGACATCTATCATGTCAGGTGCGTGACCTAAAAATAAATGGTGCCCAATGGGGGCAAGGCAGTAGTAATCCACTTTCCAATAAAGAGTTTCAGTCAGCTCACCACATTATTAAATGATCTCATTAAAGTATCTTAACAACAGTCCTTTCCCCTTTCCAACGAAACAAATGCCAACAGTCACAACACTGTTTATAATGCAGTCTTCAAGGGAGGACACGACAGCTGGGGGCGTCATCAAAGTGGAATTAAAACCAAAACGAAAGTGACGGTCAATGAACGTCTGTGTGTCCTCTCTGCGGCACGACGCCCCGAACCCAGCACGTCGTGAACCATGTGTTCGCTGTTAGAGCACAGCCATCATGGATTTACACACAGCCGGTGACATCAGCAGAGGGGTTTACAGTGACAGTACACAGTCTATACATCATACATACAGTAGACTGACAGTACAGTCTATACATCATACATACAGTAGACTGACAGTACAGTCTACACATCATACAGTAGACTGACAGTACACAGTCTATACATCATACAGTAGACTGACAGTACAGTCTATACATCTGTACATACAGTAGACTGACAGTACAGTCTATACATCATACATACAGTAGACTGACAGTACAGTCTATACATCATACATACAGTAGACTGACAGTACAGTCTATACATCATACATACAGTAGACTGACAGTACGAAGTCTATACATCATACATACAGTAGACTGACAGTACAGTCTATACATCATACAGTAGACTGACAGTACAGTCTATACATCTGTACATACAGTACAGAGACATTAAAATAATCAGGATCCAAATGGTCAAAGAAAGAAGCTGGGGTGTTACTGCCCCAGGGTGTGAACTGGTATTCCAAGACCAAGTTGACGGGAATACATTACCATGCTTTCCGAACTCGTGGTACGTAGTTACTCACACTGACACCATCGACGGTTCGCTATGGACTACGGTCATATGAAGATCACCAAAGCAGTCGATCACAACCTGACAGCCCTCCGTCGGTATAGCTTTCAAAATTGTAATCCAGAAGCAAATCCTATTCGATATCTTTTCAACTACAGTTCGGTTTGTTAGTTTGCTTCAATAACAAGCTTTTGCTGCGACCACTCTGGCGGTACGATATACAATATACAATATATATATATAGATATATATGTGGCTAATACCAACCCCTTTAAATGTAGTGTTGGACAATAACTTTAGTGTATGGCTCCTGCTGAAGCAGAGCTGCATATTAGATGAGACAGCAGTACTTGATGAAACAAAGGGTAAAAGAAAAACAAACTATTTACCTCTTTTGTACTATGATCTATCTATGGGACACACCATACAAAAGCTGACAAGGGCAAAAAGTTGTCAGCTCTTATCTTTGTGCCTAAAATGCCTTCTGCAAGATGAACAAAGAAACATCCCCTTTAATGTATTCCACTGTAGACTAAATCCCAATATCTGTAGAGTATTCTGCAAAGGATACAACAATTTTGTTTTTGTTGGCAAGGATATGCAGATATTGATTGGCTAATTAGCATTTTGAGGGAAAAGTTACCACCTGGTCAGATAAATAATATATATTTTAGGCCTTTCCTAGAGGTGGCTTATCAACTATGTACATATGACAAACTATATCTACTCCATTGCTAGTTAGTTACAAGGTATAGCAAACTAACAGTGCTTTTTACTTCTATTTCTCAGTCTAATGGTGATAACATTGTATTTTCATTGTATTGTAGTCTCCACAATCATCATGACCATAGCAAAATATAACACTAAATAACATAACAAACATATGGACAAACAACATATTTGGCATATTTTATATTTTACATTTTAATGAAATGTTTTCATAGACAGACTACCCCTCACCTAGAAATGATAACAGACATCACAGTCAACAGTAGATAACTAACCTATTCCAACATTGTCATCACCTGTCATCACAGGTCACCACCCAAAACAGTCTGTGTTATATTCACGAACTTGATATTCACGAGCGCCCGCGCCACACTGCTACAACATTAGTCAAGAGCACATCAATCATTCTTTTCATCAGTCTAGAATAATGTGCTCCAGACAGAAGAAGGCAGCGCCAGCTCTATCTCCCTACAGCTATCCATTTAGCCATTAGCCACCCATGCTCCCCTTTCCACTAATGGCTGTGATTTCCCACGCAAACACAGACTGCTAGCATGATCATAGATGCAACGCAGTGTGTTCTCCCCACCACCACCACCACCACCTCTAGCCGTTCACAGCTATGGCAGATATGACTTATAGTACTTCTTACTGAGACATTAAACATTAAATATGAGGTCATTACCACCACCACATTAGAGATGGCCTCTTTCAAATCTTCCTCCATTCCATCGTATACTGTTGTTTCATTAGCATGGGGGGAAATAACAAAACCATCTCACAGTAGTATTTTCTGAAGAAACTTGCTTTAGATTTATGAATATTTCTTCATCTTCACTTTCCTTACAGTCGGGGTCAGAATGAGAAAACATTTTATGAGCTAAGCACAATAAATGACATTTGAAATGATATTCGAGAACAGTACGTCTAAGTGAAAATCTTTTGACAAACTCCAACCTATAACAGCACAATACAACCCCCAAAGTTCTATTGTCCTATTGCTACGCACACACACACACACACACACACACACACACACACACACACACATACACATACACATACACACAGACCGATAGACAGAGACACACACACACACACACAAACAGAGACAGATAGACAGAGACACACACAAAAAAACAAAAACACACACACACAAACACACACAAACACACACACACACAAAAAAACACACACACACACACACACACACACACACACACACACACACACACACACACACACACACACACACACACACACACACATACACATACACACAGACCGATAGACAGAGACACACACACACACACACAAACAGAGACAGATA
>OMNR01036490.1:0-21099 GCA_900303205.1 Mora moro
TGTGTGTTGAGAGGTATAGGTGTTTTTTAATCACATGTATAAAGAGACTGTTTTCAATCTTTTCTCAATAGAGTCAGACCTTTAAAGAGAAGATGACCAGCCTTAAATTCAAAGAAAAAGCCACCGAAATGGACACTCGCAGTTACAAGTGCCTCCTGCTTGCTTTGGTTAAGCTCATCCATGCTGACCCTAAGCTCATGCTGCATGTAAGTCTGGCGCATCACCACCACACCTCCATATTTGTAAGATGTATTCTAGGTACTAGGGATGCTAATTAAAAAAAAAAAATTCTGTCCGTTAACTGACATGCGTTAACCGGTCAATAACCGATTAAGAATATATGTACAATAAAGAATGGACGAAGGTCTGTGACCTGTATTTTTTTCACTGTAAAGGAGGAATCATTTCAAATGTCAAGCTTCGGATAATCGTTGCGTTTCCGAAGGTATATTCGAATAGTTCATTAAAAGAAATCAACATAAACCAATGAATTTCCCTGCTTGGAGGAAAGACGGGACAGAGAATCTCTGCTGTTTTGGACCTTAATGGATATAGTAGTCCTTTTTTTTACCTTTTTAAAACTGAACGTTGAATGAAAACAAGTCCTATTTTATTTTCTGATCTTTTAGGAAGTTTTCACATTAGGTACGATTGCTTCGTACCATGCCAGAGTTCGATTGCCCTCCCTCTCCACTCCCACTACCCCCCCCACCACTCAGCTTTCACATGATCATATCATATCACAATGTTGTTCTGGACCCGAGTACACTTTCATATACATACTCCGATACAGTAGATGGCGGTATGCACCTAGTTGGTTTGCGATCCGCCAATTAACACAAAAACTTGCATCAACTACACAACATGTCCGTGTTTTGGTACAGTTGTTTTCACACCTAATGCGAACCGTATCCGAGTACAACCATACTCGAGACCACCTTTTAAAGTGGACTTGGGCACGGTTCGCTGAATAATATATGAAAGCACTTGGTTACGATTAGCAGATACCAGGCTCGGTTCCCGGAAGTGCTCGGTTCCCTGTTGTATGAATGTACGTAGAACGAGGCTGTCAACTGAACACAAATGTAATTTTTGCCCCACTGAGCCAGTCCATTGCAACCGGTGGCTCGAAGCAATGCAAAATCCGCTGCTCGACCCACAATTCACCACCATGCTCATGACCAGGACATTTAACATGTTGATTTCTGTTGCGTCCGTATGCCTCCTCAATCTTTCCCTCTCCACCCACCTGATTTCAATTTCTTCTGCAGAGTACTCGGCTTCGTTCAAGTACGGTGGAATGGGTGCACCAAATGCTCCTCTGTCATAAAACTCGTCGGTGTCTGAGTCATACGTTGTGAAATTAGGGAATTGCTGAATTCTTAATACAGCTTTCAGTTGGTAGCCTAACATACAGCCACTATCTTCGCTCAGAATTCTAACTGCGTGCCTCTCAGTCTCTAAGTCCATGAACATGCTTAACACTCGTCTGGAATAGAATGGATGTCAGTGGCTGACCAACTGCCCAATTACATCACCAGTGACAACCTGATTAAATGTAACAGCAATCTTAAAGGCAAAGTCACGTGAACAATGACTGTACAAAAAAACTCCAACCAAAGGTTTTCGAATGATGAATACACAACTAATGAAGGATACTTTGGTTATTTTAATATTTGGGCCCAGCCCTTTATTTTTACATTTGCAATGGAAGCAAACAACAGAACTTTGAACAGAAACAATGTTTTTTTTTTCTGTTTTTTTTCTTACCATTTAACTGATAGTGTTTAGTGGTCAAAATTCTATTGTTGGGTAACTGCTAAATGGTTAATTGTTAACATCCCTACTAGGTACCCTTGCTATCCTGATTGTTTTTTGTACTTCAGAACCCAGTGAAACAAGCGCAAGAGACCCAGAGCAGCACAGCAGAGCTGATTAAAGGCCTGGTGCAACTAGTTCCTTTAACAAACACCACACAGCTCTCTCAAGAGGCAATGGAGGTAAGTAACTATGTGAAGATATTAGAATTGGGATGAATACTGTCCTGAATGCCAATTAATCAAATTAGTCTTATGTTAAAGTTATAAGCTGACAATTCCTAAATATTGTCTGGTGTAACCAAGAGCAATATTTTGGGTGCAGCTGGGTGTTTGGATTCGCTGGCAGGTGAGACACGCTCCAGGGTAACAGCTGGTTACAGTGGATGCTTTGTCAGAGGCTCCACTGGGACCTGAAAACTCAATACTCTGAAGTGAATGGACTACATTGATCACATAATTCAACACTTTCCGGCAATGAACGAATCCAGGAAGTGCAAAGCAGAGGACAGTACGCAGGAAAACAGTCCCAGATTATCTCCTGCCATACTCGTCACAAAGATTGGATATATCAGACATTTTAAGTACAAATGTACAAGGAATTAATCTTGGTGCATGTGTCGGAATTTGTTCAGGATAAAAATACAAATCTAGAATCAAAAGGCTAAAAGGACAAATGAGATCCTGGGAGGGAGAAAGAATCTTCATTCCAGGCTTTGAGCATGTCACTAGCCCCAGATACCCCTCCAGAGCAACTGAGAGGCTTACAGAGCAGCATCAAGCAGATCCTGTACTAAAACCAGGATCATCAGAAAGCTTTTTTGGCCCACAGAACAACATTACGCCAGTAGTAGGTGCTACCGATTAGACCAAAGATTAGATTGTGAGGACATAAACCAACCTTTTTACAAAGTTGGTATGCTGTCAAAACAAAGTCAAACAAACGATTACAAAGAAGCGCTTTAGACACCTTATTGGGGGAAGGTAAACTGTTGAAGTGAACACATTAATTTGTGTTATTAGCAGCCGGTTAAAATTTATATTTAAAAGTATTTAGTAGTACTTTAAAGGTTCTATATATTACCATTAGGTTAATTTATGTTGTGTTGTATAATCTAACCATTTGTTTTGATAAAATTGCAAGAAATGTATTTTTTATTTTTTATTGCAATGCTGTAATAAATATTTATCATTTGATCTGGTACTTGCTCTGGGTCCTCCCATCCCTCTCCAGGCTCTGCTTGTCTTGCACCAGCCAGAGACCATAGAACTGTGGAACCCCGACACTCCCATGAACACTTTCTGGGACATCAGGTATTAGTTTAATTATTAAATATCTTTTGTGGTTCATTATCCAACCACTCACAGTTCCACATTGGTCATCTGTGGTTGGTGTCTTTCCTGTTTGTGACCCTCTCAACCTCTCCCCCAGTTCCCAGGTTCTTTTCCTCATTTGTCGGAAACTAATTGGCCATCAAATGATCAATGGACCAGAGGTGCTCAAGTGGTTGAGGGAGATCCTTATATGCAGGAACAAGTTTCTTCTCAAGAACAAGGTACAGTAAAATTTTGGACTACCTCTTCAACCTCTCACAGATAATCAAGCAGGCTGGGTTTTTATTGCAAGTCTAGTCTACATACTAGTGACCTGAGGTCAGAGGCTGGGTAGGCACTGAATATCCAAATCCAGATTTAGAATATCCCCATACGCAACTGTTATAAATTATAGCTTAAAACCAGAGTTTCTGATATAAAGTAGACAATACCTTCTTAAATTTGCTATCACAAATTCACAAAGACAGTCAAGCCGCACAAACGTAATATTTACTCACATTTCAACAAGAACATGAATATTATGACTCACAATTGTGACAAATGTTGGGTACTAAATTACTAACATGAACAGATTCCAATTTCCAAATAATGCAGACAAAAAACGCAGTTATCATTCACCTTGGCATTGTGTATGAAGACTAGTTGTTGTGTGCCCCTCATTTAGTGCCAGATCGATCCGTGTAATATTGCAGAATGTTGTAAATGTGATGTATATGTGAGGTGTTCCTGCTTTGTATGTGACCCCGCTGCTTGGAAAATAGCAGGCATAGGAAACACTATCCCTAGTGCTAGCAAGACGTTGCTGCTCTTTATTTATTTACTGTTATTTATACCAGTCTCACACCTGTCTGTCCCTTTTACTTTGATGCAACTTTTCAGTGCTGGTATTCGCCTCCCTTTTTTTTTTTCTCCAATTAATTTAGAAAATACAATTTGCTGAAGCATAATTGACGAATGAGTTAACAATAACAATACAATGCAATTCCTGTAACAATCCAGGAAACATGGCGTTACGCCGCCCCTTTCAGTGTTTTCCTTCCGGCCCAGGTTCTGTCTCTCCACAGAAGTTCTACTATAGCACAGTAGACTGCTGGATCCAAGATTAAATCACACAAGTGCTACTACATCCTCAAATTTTTACAACTACTCGCAGGAGGGGGCAACTCGGCTATTTTGTAATATAAGAGTACTGTTCATGCTTATAGCTCAGCCCTTTTAAATGATGTAAAGCAAACTACGTAACCGTGTTAAACCATTATTTAACTAGTATTTCTGGTACAGTCTTATAACATTTAGTCAGTTAATCCCATACATTCCTAACAGTATTTCCACAATTGGAGGGAGGATGTTTTTTTTTACGAGTTGCAACAAAAAGATTTGTCTGTGACTTGCTCGATCACTGACCAATCCATTGTGCCATGCAACAACTTCTTGGAAATGAGCAGGGCTCCAGCCAGGGCCTAATGGCAATTGTCCTAGAAGGACAACCACTGACTTATGCATTTTGGAAACTTTACAATGTTGTAATTACAAACACTCATCCCCTTTGCAGGAGTTTGCCACCCTTGGAAGTGGCCTCCCGATCTGCCGACAGGCCCAGACAAAGCTGGAGGTGTGTTTGTACATGTTTCTGTGGAGCCCAGATGCTGAGGCGGTGCTTGTAGCCATGTCATGCTTCCGCCACCTTTGTGAGGAGGCCGATATCCGCAGTGCTGCTGACGAAGTACCCGTACAGACAATCCTGCCCAACTATTCCACTTTCAGCGAGCTGGCTTCAGTCAGCAACATGATGGGCACAGGTAAGTGTGACATTTGAGGCTAATCTAAACTATCAGAAGGTGCTTTTCCATCCAAATGCATCGCAAATCCACATTTTCAGAAAATGCTAATGTATGTGCGTTTCCATCCACTACTGTTATGCGAATATTAGGAGTTAGTTCATCAAGATACGCAGTAGATGGCTCTAATTCTCCAGTCATGTGCCATCATTCCACTGCAGAAGAAGAGGGCGTTTTGACCGATAGTACGGTTCGTTTCGGGTGGTGGAACACTCATTCGAACGTGAACTTGTGCGAACCAAAAACAATGCATTGTAGGTTGAATGTGCACTTTTGCTGTAAACTGGAAATAATAAACATATTCAGCCAGGTATATGTGAGCTTTTCCTAGATAGGAAAAGTAGTCGCGTTCTGACGTGGTGCAATCACACACTCAACAATGCACCAGGTGCTCATCTATTATTAACACCAAAGCACAATGATTAACGCACAATGTTGTTCTTGTTGTTGCTCCATTATTATTGTCTGCAACAAGAAACCTCCGATTTTCTGTCCAATAGATGAGCCACCCGTTCAACAGCGTGGAACTACATTCATTAAATGTCATTGTTTGGTTCGCTGTCCTGTATGAATGACAGAACCAAATTAAAATGCAACTTCACCCCTGAACCAGACCGAATCTTACCGATTCAGGTGTGACAATCTAAAAGAGAGCCAGTCAAATCTCAAACGAAGGAAACGAAAGCTTGGCGACTGAGAGCACACTGGAGTGTTTTGAACGACTAATATTACAGCCATGTGCTGTTGGAACAGTTCTGGTAACAGCCCTGTGTGCATACGAGCTGAAGCTTGAGCGACATACACATTTACCTGTTATTGATACATATTCTCCACCTCCCTCAAGCGTAAACACTTTTTTGCGATATTTCGTCGTTTATTGAATTGTCCGTCTTTCCACTTTTTATGCACAAATTGAAAATGCGCACTTAGAGATTAACTTAATACTTAATAATAATGTAAAATCAGGCAAAATGTATTTCTAGGCTATACATATATTTGTATTTAATATACTGAGCCACATTTTGGATGGCCAAATTGTGGCAACATTTTTTAATTCAATAATAAAAAATGTTTACACAAACACATTCATTTAGTCACTGTTTACCATACAGTATTGGTCATACTCATTCTTATTATTTCCATATTAGATAAATACTTTCCAAAACAAAATCCAAAACAATTTTGCAACACAGGTAAAGTAAATTATTGTCATTACCAGGGCCCCATTAGCCAGAATGAAAGGTCCAGGTCAAATGGGTCTTTTCAGCAACAACGATAATGTGTATCAAGGTTCCCTATTCATACTGCATACCAGTCCTGTTGGTCATCCTGTTTCAACCTCATATGACCGGACATCAGTGCATGAACGCCTTCAAAAGAGCGCGTTCATTGAACCAGCTCATTTTTTTGGGAATGGTGAACTTGAACGTCTCCTTTTACAACTACAGAACGCAAAACCTGATGACAATCACCTCTGCAGCGATCCCCCTTGATGCGTCTTATTATACACAAGCAAGCACCCAGTTTAAAGTCTATGCGGACCAGGAGGAAGGTTTTTAGTGGCTGCTGTCACTGCAGAGGGGAACGAAACATATTCTTGTGCTTAGTGTTGACCGCAGTCTGTTCATGTTTTACTCTCCATGCCCTTAAAAATACATCATCCATAAGCTTGTTCTGTATATCAAGTATGAAAAAAATTAGAACGAATGAATGAAAACGAATGTCCGTCAAAATGACAGACAACGAGAACGTCTAATGCAAACACTGGGCAGGATATGTGTAATTAGTTGTTACTACTACTTGTTTGAAGGGTATTATGCATGGTTTTTGGTAGGTGAGATGCACATATGCACATGACAAAACAAAGGAATTTATTTTTGATCTTTTTACTCTATTTGCTTTTGCACTTCCACTAGTAGGCTAAAATACATAACTTTACAAGTTGGGGGCTGGGGTTGGATTGGTAGGAAGAAGTTCTGTTGAAAAAGATGAGCTCAGAAGCTTGTTCATTTTAATCTGTGTGAACTGAACTTTGAGCTAGCTCTAGTTAAGTGTGAACTTGCACAACACTGCCAGACATTGGGGTTGGGTCTTAGGAGGCAAAACTATATACACAAGAACAAAGTGAAAACATCAAAACTGCACACGTAGTTAAGTGCAAGAAGTTGAACAACAAAAGCTATATAAATATGCTAGTTCAGTAAGGTAAACGGCCCAAGTACTTTGTTGTGGTTTGAAATAAATGGAAGATTTCCATTTATCTAATATTCCAGGGGTACATTTGATAATTGATTGGTATGGCTGTTCATTATCAAAGTCTGTTGTAGCCTATAATACACACAATCTATCAATAAAACCACAAAAATACTATCTACATTTAAATGCATGCTGCATAACAAGCAGAGAGACCACTTTCCTGTCATGCTGCTAACATGTCATTGTACACAGTAAGGAGCATTGACTAGTATGCAAAATTCCATCTTTACACGCAACCAAACATGATGGTTGAGGGCTTGTTTGGAAAGCTTGAAGTCCACTATTGGCTAAAAAAATGTTTGTTGTCCTTTGTTTTGTATTTTTATTTGTATTTTATACATAAGCGGGATGCTTATGTATGTTTTTGACAAAAAATGTAAAACCCAATAAACAGATTAAAGAAGAGAAGAAAAAGAAAGGCAGGACAGATTTATTGAGCTGTTCTGTTGTCTTTCAGCTCAAACAGCAAATTGTGTGCAGATTTAGTTGAACTTCTCCAAAAAACTCCCTCAAACACCACCGGGTTAGGGTTTTGAGGTTTCAACCTAACTATATAATATATACAGGCTTGTCAAACGGGACACTTGTATTGGATACTTGTAACACCACCATACATGCAGGCATGTAGTTGTAGAGATGAAAATAAAAGCAGCCCCATGGAACTTTATGAACTGGATAATCCTTAAGCCCTACAAATATTAAACCTATTGCTTTGACTTCACCATCATAAGCCAAGTTATACATTTAACTTAATGGTCACATCCCTCACATGCTTGATATTTCTAGTGCTAAGACTTGCGTTTATTCATGCATATTTGTTCTTCTTTGACTGTCAAAGTATTGCAAACACAAAGCAGTGCCGGCAAGGGACATTTCTTTACTAGCTAGCTTGGGACATTGATTTACTTACTTACATTACCTCTTGTTTCTTGGCAGGTCGTTCCACATTGCAGAAAAGGGTGATGGCCTTGCTGAGGAGAATAGAGCACCCCACTCCAGGAAACATTGAGGTACTATTTTATCCAAACGTTCACTTTCAACTACCATAGATATATTTTCAATATTAACAGCAATCATTCACTTAACCGCTGTTCTTTTTGTGTACTTCTAGGCATGGGAAGACACGTATGCAAAATGGGACCAGGCAACCAAGCATATTCTGAATTTTCCCAAAAACAAGGCAGATGATGGGCAGGTAAAGATGTTTTTTCCCCTCTTCATTTTGCCAGATTAGCTCAAGTCAAAACAGCTCAAGACCCACTTGGGTCCTCTTGGACCCAAGTGGGTCCAAGAGGCAAAAATGTTCAACATGTCAAATAAGGCCCACAAAACAAATTTGAGTAATTTTCCTTCATTGGGGTGGTGGGGCTGAGTGTTTGACTTTGACTGTGAATGATTGCGCCCCCTATGGGCGAAGTGGTACCAAACTTTTTCCAGACCTATTTACCGGGGATACTTATGTGTGACACATTTCAAAACTTTTTACCAGTCACAGGCTGAGATATGGGTGTTTGAAATCAAAAACAATAATAAGAATCCACACAATATCAATAGGTATCCACCAGGGCTGACCGATAAATCGTATTTTCATCGTCATCGCGATATGAACATGCGCGATAAACACACTGCATGGAACGCGATAAATAAGAAAAATGTTTTTATTTACACGTGCCATGCATTCACACTCGGCATGCGAACACTTGACCAATCAGATGAAGCCCTGGCTACATCGGCCATGCATGCACACCATTTGGCCAATCAGACGAAGCCCCAGCTAGCCGTCAGGTATCCTCAGATTAATTGTGTCAATTCGGTGGCGACTGCAAGGTTAGATGACCGCGGAAGGAGAGAAGAGCGAGGAAGATGTGATTGACGAAGACCTTGTGGTGAAACAGAACAGCACTTCTGCTATTTGGAATTATTTTGGATTCAGGAGAGACGACGTGTTACAAATAGGCTTGCCGCGGTATGTTACCGGTGTTGGTCGGGCATTCACTGATTACGTTACTTACCACCGCGCCCACAGTCTTTTTTAAAAAATAGAAATAAAACCCCATTTAGTTAATTTTTGTATCAGTGCCCACGTTCATCAAAGGAAAAAATAATGTTGGCTCCAGCAAATAGCAGCCGACAAAATAACAACGAAGCAACATTTTAAGCATTGGTTTTGTTAAAGTAAGAAGATCTAACGTTAAAGATCGAAGTATATCTTTTCTTGTAAAATGTCCGGTGTAATCGGTAACACCGGTGTTGTCACCAGTTTAGTAACCGGTGGGAACATTTCGTCACCGCGTCATCCCTACTATAAACACAGTGACCAAAGATGTTTTTGTGAGTCTGATAAATAAATTAATGTTATTTAATTGGTAGTGTATTCATGTGCAATTTGTTCAATAAAAGCATGTTGAAAATAATGTATTTAATTTCTTGTGGGCATAGGCTATTCAGTGTTTGGGGTCTATGTTAGCAGGGTACCTATTAAAACAGAAAGACATAGGAACTGTATAGCTAATATGCACATTCAATATTTGTTTATTTATTGCAAGACATACCGTCATCGTGATATTAAAGTGTTATCGCACATTTTCCTCATATCATGCAGGCCTAGTATCCACAGATACTCTGAATACCTAATGATAATATAGCCTAAGAATAACAATAGTTGAGCACTGCCTAGCAGCACTCACCTAATTAAAGGTGGGTGCTGTAGAGAAGAGTTGAACAATTTTGTCTGCACACACTGCAGCACTAGAAGCCCAATGCAGTATTTGGTTTTGGTCATTTTGTCTGCGAACACATTTTCGATTTTGTTTTAAGTATATTGGGACCTTTACAATGACCACTTGTATTTTTTTCCAACAGCAGGAGTGGATAAATATGACTGGCTTCCTTTGTGCTCTGGGAGGAGTGTGTCTCCAGCAGCGCAGTACTCCTGGTCCGGTCACATACAGCCCACCCATGGGCCCAATGTGTGAGCGCAAGCACTCTATGATCTCCATGGGAACCTGTGAGGTCTCCAATCCTGTGCCTGCCTCCGTCACCTGCACATCCTCTGCCTCCAGTGAGACGCCACTAAGCCGTTTTCTGGACCGGCTCCTTTCCCTGCTGGTGTGTGGCCATGAGCGTGTTGGTCTCCATGTGCGCACCAATGTCAAGGACCTGCTGGGGCTGGAGCTGAGTCCAGCACTCTACCCCATGCTTTTCAACAAGCTAAGGAACAGTATTGGCAAGTTCTTTGACACACAGGGGCCGGTGAGTCATACTAATTGTTTTAACTTTCATCTTCTTAAAAATGTCTTCTGCTCAGCCTTCCAAGCTTTTTCCATAGCATGTCAATTCCAATCTATTCATAGTATTATTAACCAGAACCTGTCCTTTTTGAGAAGTGGTATCTATTTTCATTAGTCGCAATCCCAAACTAATTGACTACAGCAGAGAAAACAACCTATGTAGATCTATCTATCTACAACCTATCTTGACTCGTTGGATAAATGCATTTGGTCTGAGTACATGGGCAGACATTTAGTTAAAATTAAATTAATAGATGGACGTATAACCTTAGAACACATGGCAAAAAATGAAAGCCTACAAATTGCTTGAATAGTTGGATGGATACAAGAAATAAAAAATTGGTGATCTGATTCTGAAGGATTGTATTGTCACTGCAACAGCAGTCATCCTTCAGAGAGCTCAGACTCATTTTCAAATCACAGCTTTTGTTTTTGTGCATTATAATAACTGAATAAAATGGGAAATATGGGCTTGAGATACAGGAATTTATTTTCATATTCTACATGGGATATATAATTATTACAAAAGAACTAATGCTTCACGAGCAGACATATTTCATGTTGGATCGAATGAGAGATTAAACATATTTTTTAAAAAAGTTGAGGGGTGAAAGTGCCACAACGGCGATCCTTTTTAGAAAAAAGTAGGCCTATCTGAACGAGCTGTGCATGTTAACTAACTTGTTTTGTGTGCAATTGATTGTATTTAACACAACAAAATGATATGTCAAGAACTGTTGACTGATCCATCACCTATCAATCTTGTCAATCAGAGTTTAAGTTAAAATGGTATTGGATATTTACGCTCCAAAATAAAGCAATCTTAAACGGGGAATGAATAGGACAATCCCGGCTGGTGTAGCTGTTTTAGCTCAAAACAAACGCTGAAAGAATGGCATTAAAGAGAGGTGATCCCTGGTCAGTTCCCGGCAGTTAACACTCCTACATCCACCGGGACTCGGATCGCTGATTGTGCCTTTCGCTCCCTGCTTTAGATCGCTTTATTATGCAGCATGAATATTTGTTGAATCTCCCAATATGTTACAAATGTACCCTGTTCTCTTCAAATGTTATGGTTGGATTTAGTGCACTTATCACCTTAACTTGCCCCATTAATAACCTGCGGCTCACTTTGTGGAATGCTAGATAATCTATTAGGTCTGTTTTTGGAACTAACTAGGAGGACTATATTATTTCATACATGGTTACCACGTTATCAGTGACCACAAATATTAGTGAAATATATGTATAGAAATGTCTTTTATCCACTTCCAAGGTTGAGCTCTTCTCTTACTAAGCTGCCATTCCTTCATTTGCCCTCACTGACGCAATTCTAAAAAAGTGCAAATTGCTTCCTTTTTCTAGACCGGTTATAGCAACTAACCAATTCATATTGTATCTTACAACTGTTGCCTACCATGGATTTTTCCTACCAGTTTCCTATGATAATGGTGATGGTGCTACTCTGTAACAGAATACTGTATTTAATATGTAAGAAGTATTAAAAGGGATTTTATACTTTTTCAGTACAGAAGAGTACCTAATGGAGTGTTATTTGGGAAATAAAAGACTGTCATTCTTTCATTTCCTAGGTACCTATAAATGATACCAACACCCAATTTGTGGAGCAGACCATCGCCATAATGAAGAATTTGCTTGACAACCACACAGATGGCAGCTCTGAACACCTGGGTCAGGCCAGCATCGAGACCATGATGCTCAACCTAGTTAGGTCAGTATGGATAAACACACATATGTTTTACAGTGATAACCAATAGCCAGGCTAATGCCAGGACTCGCGTGTGTGCAGTACTCAAACACAAACATGCGCTTTAGACACAAACTAATGCTGCATCGCACAATGCACTTTCTGAATAATAATAGTTTCAAATGTACTCTGTAACCATTAAAAAACCTGCATTTCAAGCATGCTACTTTGATCGCAAGAACATAACATGGGTGACCTCAACAGTGAATTCTCTTACCTTAAAGGCGCAAAATATAGTTACAGTATATTTATGAATCACTGTGAAACAAAGTACTTACAGACATTGCGTCTAACAAGGGTAAAAACAAGTAGGGCTTTTCTATTGGCACTTTTGGCCGCGCCGAGTCAAACCATGCTGTGTTGATTTGCGCTTCCATTACCAGTTTAAACGCACCAAGTTGTGCCGAGTCACGTCTAAGATGGACCAACTCTGGAGTCGGGCCAAAGCGCACCAGACCCACTTCCAAGCGGGTTGCGGTGACATCTAATGGGCTTCGTCATCATTCAGGGACCATTCAGCAGTCAGACTCTAGTCTACTGGACAGATTCAGCGACAGTTTCATTAAATTTTCCGTTTTTCAAGCAATAAGCGTTGGATGCTAAGCAAAATCGTAACAGCCTGAAACTCCATGCTGATAACTACCAACAACCGTTGCACAGTGCAGTAGTAAACAATGCTAACGAGGGCACTGATTGAACGTCATCGACTCAAGACAAGCGTGTCATCAGTTAAAGACGGCTAGCCTTGTTGTAATGGAGATGCAAATCTCAGCCGCGCTGGGCTGACACGCCGAGCCAAGCCAGCACATGTGTATGGAAAAGGGCCAAAGGTCCCTGGATATATAAGTATATAAGGTCCCTGGAAGTCCCAGGTACATACAATCAAACCGTAAAATGTATCCATATTTTCAAAGTAGGGCTGTCAAAATGAATGCGATAATAAAACATTAGCTCAAATTCTTTTTAATGCCACTAATTTATCACAGCCACTAAACCACAGACAAAGAGTACAACTATGAATTTGACACTGCACTTGCGGTGGAGCTCAGACATTTCCCAAAATGTGAAGTGAAGGGGTAGCAAATGTATTCATTTGAAGTTGTGATATTGTGAATAATTGTATATATTTTTTAAGTGGTGCACAAACAAAGAAATTGAATAATGAACCTATATAAGCCTTCTGGAAAATATAACCTATTAACAATAGCCAAAATGACTTCGCTATTCAGGGTTTCCCACAAAAAACAGTTCAGTTGAGGGGGAAGTGCTTCCGCTGTGCGCTAAAATATGAATGGTCTAATCATCGTTTCGAATAGACTCAAATTCTGTCAACAAAATAAATCAGCAACTGAATAAAACGGGACAGAGGCCGCTGCAGACATGATTTAAGAGTTGGAAAGTGAGAGCAGAAGTGAACAAGATTTTGAAAATATCTTAATATCAAAAAAACGCTCCCACCTTCCCTCCCTACATTTCTCATTGAGACACACACCTGTGTTGGAGTTATGACAATGCTTTGTGTGCACATGTGATTGACAGGAAAGATGGATTCCCCAAACCAATTTCAGAAACGAGATGTTCTGATTGGTCAGAAATTAGGTCTAAAAGCTAAATTGTATCGTACAGCACAGTCTACTATATTCTCACATTTCACTCACTTAATAGCTGATGGATGGCTATGGCAAATTACACTCAAATGATGGCTCATAGATCATATGGGTATATATCTTACCTACAGCACCGTGAATAGGCTTACAGCAATTGCATTAGGCTTACATATTAACCATGGGTAAGAGAAAATAATTATTCTAGTAATTATTAAGAGAACTAATGCTTCACACAGCGAAGTATTTCATGTTGGATCTAATGAGAGCTCTACAACTAAAAACCTTGATGGGCGAATGCTCCGCAATGGCTCTCAAAAAAGTCTAACGCTAAACGAGCTATATTCATGCCCCGTAATACAGTGATCTTCAGTGCGGAGCGAATAGGACAATCCGCAGTCCAAGTATCGCGGTGTTGAATGAAAACTGAAACGCTGAAACAATGCCCTTAAAGCAGGGCAAGAAGAGAGCCGATACCCAGTCAGGTTCCAGCCGTTAACACCGCTAGACCCACAGTGACCTGGACCACTGAGTGCCTTCTGTTCCCCCATTTAAATTGCTGTATTGCAGAGCGTTGATTGCAGACTTTTCTAAGTTTGTGTGCTTTAGTGTACACAAAAAACACCTATCACAACAGGCAGGGATTACACACACACACACACCCACTCGCGCTGGTGTAAATGATTCTGTCGGTAGTGCATTGTTGCTGTTCTGTTAAACTGAATAGTGCTGCATCTGTTCTATACACTGATATGCATCACTCAGACATATTTGACATTTTTATATTTTGCAAATATGATTTTGTGTACATTTTCGTTCCTTGTAAAATATTGTTTGTTCCGGTTTTTGTTCCTTGAACCTGTTCAGAGCCCTGGACAAATAACAAACAGCTAGTCAGCATGGGCTCCGTCTATTAGCTGCAGGTTGCTCTTTCACCTGGGCAAATATACATACACACATGAACGAATCATAACTGCTTAAGGTGCTATATGTAAAAAATGTACTGCACTAAATCATAAAATGACCATGTAGGTAATCAGAGATTAAGGAAACACGCCAAGTCGAAATACTGACTTCTCCGACAACGATGCTACAGCCAGTATGTTTGCCTTGGAAATTTCCATGCCGGGCCGGAACGGAGCCAACTGCCCATTTCGACACCCCGGGTTGCCAGATATTAAACAAATTGGCACACAAACATAGCGTGCTGCAGCCATGGAAGCAAGCAAACAAAGTGGATCAACTGAGATTGTAATGGATTCTGCCTAACCTTAAAAGCCTCGTCCTCTTTCGAAAAAGCTCCATGACCACAGTCGTACTTAAACACGGGTAAATCTTGTTGAAGTTGCATTTGAAAGATGGAGACCGCTTCGAGCCCAGAAGGATTTCAAGACAGATGACAAGTATACATTAGCTGATCAAGTTACAGTGTCGGACTCGTCGTCGCTTGTCATTGTCACAACGGCGTAGAAATTGGACTGTGAATTTGGACTGCAATACCCATTTTAAACGCTCGGTGTCATTGTTACATATAGCACCTTTTAATTAAAAAGTATGCATTGCATGCATTTTAGTGATCAAAACAAGACCGATATCGTTTTAATGTTTTTGGACAATAGTCAAGGTCTCACACCCTCGTAGGCTTGGGGGCCCTCTTCCCCCAGCTGGCCTGGTCACGGCTGTACCTTTGGTCCACAGTGGGGCTTCTGCTTCTGCTCTTTTTACTGAAGCAACTCATTTGTTGATTGCAGATGAAAATACTCTTCGACAATAATCATCCCAGAGTGCTATAATGAAATCGTACTTACTTTTCAATCTCGTTTATTTGTCTAGGTATGTGCGTATTCTTGGTAACGTGGTCCATGCGATCCAGATCAAGACCAAGCTCTGCCAGCTGGTTGAGGTGATGATGGAGAGACGGGATGACCTGTCCTTCTGCCAGGAGATGAAGTTTAGGTCTGTAAAAATAACTTGGGCATGCACAAACCCACTGTGTCACACTATGAGCAAGTGAGCTGTGGCTTGCATTGCAAAACAAAAGCTCAGTCGATTTCTTTTTTAGCAGTGTGTCTAGCTACAATGAAGGTTCATGCCATTTTCTTGTCATTTTGAAGATATATAGCATGAAATGACAAACTATGAATCTGATTGATTTAACTCATTAAGTGGCAAGCGTAAAAAAAATATATACTGTAAATAAGTTACCATATTTAAATATAAAGTCTTCTAATTCTCTACTTGGGGAAAAAAGCCTAATACCTGAGAAGCTGATAAGATCTTCCATTTTGTTTCTTTAGGAACAAGATGGTTGAGTACCTGACCGACTGGGTGATGGGAACGTCTAATCAAGCAGCTGATGATGATATTAAGTGCCTAACAAGGTGCAATGCTTTCTACTCAAGTTTCAGTCTGTTTTGTTTTAATGTGCTCATTATCTCTGTAGTTTGCATGCATGTATTGGGACCAATAGCTTATGGTGCTTGTCTGTTGTGGTGCAGGGACTTGGACCAGGCTAGCATGGAGGCAGTGGTGTCTCTACTTGCAGGCCTTCCTCTGCAGCCAGAAGAGGGAGACGGAGTAGAGCTAATGGAGGCAAAGTCACAGCTCTTTCTCAAGTAAGTTGTTTACTTTTTCAGATATCAGAGAATGTTTAGAGTTGATTACGCCTGTCTCTTTATGAGCCAATTTAGATTTTAGACCGCTCCCAGACAAATTTCTGACCAATCAGGGCATCTCTTCTAGGGGTGGGGGAAAAATCGATACACCACGGTATCGATATTATCAATATTTTGCATGGCAATATACGGAAGCCAAGTATTTATCCCAAAAATTTTTTTAAAGTATATAAATTGCTTTTTTAGTCCACTAGATGGTGTAGAGTTTTTTTGGTTGGTCAGTCTGTATTCACAATCCCATTTTACTGCAATAAAAAAGATTGAAGTGAGATGAACAAACTGAAAACTTTATCTTAATAGATAAAACAAGTTGACAAAGTTTTCCTTTAGGGACATAATTGCAGTTGAAAAAAATCACAATATATCGCAACATATGTTCGCAATACTCAGCATATCGCAACAATATCATATCGTGACTTGAGTATTGTGATATTGTTTAATGATATGATAAATAAGTTTGTCATAACCATTGTTAACAACACAATTCCAACCCAAAACAATTCCAACCCAAAACAAACTAATAAGCATGTAACAACAAGCGTTGTATATTTCATAACTGCACTTGCACATGCATAGCAATAGCTATCTTTTTCACATCATGTTACCTACACAAAGCTAACCCTTGAGAACAAACACTGTCTTTATCGCCATCTGGTGCGTATATGGTGCAATGGTTTGGCTTGGTGTCATGAAATTCACCCTGACCTTTCAATAGAGGATTCATATTCTCGAGATATCCACCTGTTTGTGTCATCATGTTTGTATTGTCATTTTTGCATTGGTTCGCATTGGATTTATTGTTATTTGGAGACGCCGCCTAAACCTACCTCTACTAAAACCTCTCTATATTTGCTCTACTTCACTTTATTGTCCTCAAATCTTGGCCCAGGTACTCATCAGATGTTGTGCCATGGCCCTATAGTACTATAGGGCTACCGACTGATAATGCACTAGGTGGTATTCACTCTTAAACATGACATTTATTTCAGGCGGAAATTAAATCGACCATTTATGCTGTGTTCTAGCTTTATTCACTCTAACCCAGTAGCATCCACAGTGGTTATTTCACTTACATATTACATTGATTACATATTATAGCCGTTGTAGTTGTGGATATACTTTTTTTATTTACTTTGGGTATGTTGTTTTTGGCAAAACTATGAGAAAGGCCTAGTGATGAAGAGGTTAGAGGCAAACTCCCAGCCCTGCTCAAGTAACCCATGCTTGATCCTGCGGATAGTTTTCTAAAAGTGGGTGGGGCCTGGAGCCAGGCAACAAACGTAATACACTACCATTGGATTAAACTATTATTGAAAGTTTTAGAAACTGATGATCGTAAAATCTTTTCATTAAGAAAAGCTAACAAATAACATAACTCATCCACTTTTCTACTTGTCCCCATTCTTTCATATTGGCCAGGTACTTCACTCTCTTCATGAACCTGCTTAATGACTGCAGTGAGGTGGAAGATGAAGGACAGTCAGTAGGCGGCAGGAAGAGGGGAATGTCCCGCCGCCTGGCTTCACTTCGCCACTGCACCGTGCTGGCTATGTCTAACCTCCTCAATGCCAATGTGGATAGCGGCCTAATGCACTCAATAGGTTGGTGACCTTCCTATTAGCATATAGTCTTAAAGGGTTAGTTCATTTTTGTTGCCGATGGTCTCTGGGGCGCAGCTCAGCGCAGATGCAAAATCGTACAGAGTTGGGGTAAGATTTGCGTTTCACGTCATCTGGCAGACAAAAGTAGCGAGGAGATCTGGGTGCAGGCAACATGGAGGAAAGGCAAACATTGTTAATTTGCATATACTACCGACATTTAAATGATACAAAGCCGGTTGAAAAGCGGTTCCCCTTTAATGCACCTTCCAGATAATGCAAACATGAATCTATTTATGTGTGTATACATGTAATAAAGTACGTCAAAAAGGCGATTTCCAAAAATGAGAATGCAGCTTATTACAGTTACTACAGCACTATGTCTTTACGAATAACCGTTTCTTCTTCTGCTGGGCTGTGTGCAGCGATACAGGTAGACCCGACAATAACAACACAACTGATTTGAAGCACTGTGGGCTACCGGAACAAAATAACGCTGTAGTAACTGCTTTAAAATATGCTGCATTCTCGGTTTTGGATTTTGCCTATTTAACATTGTTTATTCCAGATATACACATGCAAATTGATTCATGTTAGCATTATCTGGAAGCTGCATTAAGTTGAGTTGTGGTGCTAATGCTCTGGCACCTGGGAATTTACATCAGCACACTAATGCTACCAGCTGCATACGGGGGATCACTGAACCGATCAAACAAAAAATTGTCTCACTGCTCTTGTCTTAGCCCGGGAAGGATCGCAAAAGGCGAAAAAGCCAACATCCTGAACTAACCCTTTAAACAGAGGATGTCCAAAGTGGCCTAAAAGTGTCATGTTGTAGTTTAGACAGTTTAGATTATACTGTTGCATGTTAGTAAAAACAAAGACGGGTTCTGCGCAGGTGTTCATTACATACATTCAAGTACGTAAAACTGGTGCAGAGCTGGCATTATTTATCTCTGATGAGTAAGCTTACAAACTAATTTACCTAGATTGACAAGCTATAATACTATAATGGAATAAACCATTGTGGTAAACCTTAAAGAGCAACTTGCAGGTTGGCATCCCCGATTAATTAATGTGGGGAAAAAAGTATGTAGCAAATCGATTTTAAAATGAAATTTTTAAGCGAGTTACAGCTGTAATCTTTTTGTAATGCAACGTGCATATGAAGGGAATTATGTTGCAAAAGTAGATAATACAAAAAGTAGTAATTTTTATTACTCACCAGGTCTAGGCTACCACAAGGATCTCCAGACTCGTGCCACCTTCATGGAAGTACTGACCAAAATCCTACAGCAAGGGACAGAGTTTGACACCTTGGCCGAAACTGTTTTGGCTGACCGCTTCGAGAGGCTAGTTGAGCTGGTCACTATGATGGGTGACCAAGGAGAACTGCCAATTGCCATGGCGCTAGCCAATGTGGTACCTGGATCTCAATGGGTGTGAACTTCTGCATTCTTTCTAATTTATTTATTCATTTAATGCATATAGAAACTACTCAATTATATTGTCATGCAGAGCATGCAAAAAGAAATATGAAGCTACTATAAAATATAATCTGTTTGATATTTGCAAATTTTTCAAATTCCACTTTTGGACACTTTGAAATGCAATATTCTAATATTTATAATATGCTACTTGTTTTTGTCTCCCAGTACTCTTGTGCTGTTATTTTATCCATATATTTGCCAGCTTTCATGATTATTCATGATTAAGCATGATTACTGAATTTTGACACATTACTAGCAAATACACAAGCACTTCATCAGACAGCAACAGAAACATTTATGGATTACTGAACTAAATGTGTCATGGATTAGAGATGCTACTTTCTCATTCCAAATCCAAAACGCTCTAATTACCAAAATCCATTGGAACACTTCCGATCTGTTTTAGCTGATGTCTGAGTCATTGGCTTAAATTTCAAACGCAAACTTTTGAAACTAATGTGTCACTGGCATGACAAGGTCAGTGGAGACCAGAAGTTAGCCTGAACTAGAATGCTATCCAATAGTTGTTTTTTTTAATCTGTAGATCTTGCATATGTCCATGTATTGTGTTCCCAGGATGAACTAGCCCGAGTACTGGTCACATTGTTTGATTCTCGTCACCTGCTTTATCAACTATTGTGGAACATGTTCTCCAAAGAAGTGGAACTGGCCGACTCAATGCAGACCCTTTTTAGGGGCAACAGCCTGGCCAGCAAAATAATGACCTTCTGCTTTAAGGTGAATATATACAGCTTGCTGTTCCTCAACACTTTACCAGATGATGTCAGAGGATTATGTATGTTGATTTTGTTGTGTAGTGAATTCCTTTAATGGGAGGGAATTACATTTCAAGTTCAAGTTAATAATTTAATTTAATTATTATTAATTTAATGTTGATTCTGTCATGTTTGGTTATATTCACTGTATTCATATCTTGATCTTTGAATTTGTTCCTCTGTTAGGTGTACGGGGCAGCATATTTACAGAAGCTACTTGAACCGTTGCTAAATGGGGTTATCACAACCCCAGAACACATCAGTTTTGAGGTTGATCCCACAAGGTAAACCACCTACTTCATTTTATTCATGCATTCATTATCCAGATCCAAATCAGTGTTTTGGCACAAAATGTAAACCTTCCATATCATTTGTTAAAGATCTTCTTTTAAAAGCCATGTTTGCTTATGGTGATTTGAGTAGAAGTAAAATAATGAGTTGAAGAATAATCATTTTATTTGTTTTATTATTTTATATATATTTGGCTGTGATAAAGGTTCAACTTAAACACCACCTGTGGTCCTGTGCTTCATGTCATTCCCTCTCTTCAACCCACTTTCCTGTCTCTCTCCACTCTCCTGTCCAAAAAGGAATAAAAGGCTCAGAATCTTTATATATATATATATAAAAAAAATATATATATTATATATCA